>WBNM01037368.1:72521-108037 GCA_013399055.1 Ramphastos sulfuratus
TACCCCTGACTCACGGCGGGGGGTCCCCCCAACCCCCAACATCCCCGTGCCGTGGGGGCAACGGGGACGGAGTGGGCATCCTCCAGGGCATGAAACGTAGCTGAGTGCCGGCAGCTCCCCTGCGATCGCCTCCGACAGATGGTTGCACCAAAACCACGGTCGCGGGCAAAGCGTTGACCTCATCGCCCATAATTACAACTTAGGAACCAAATATTTGGCCACGCTGCTGGGGGGTGCACATGGCCACAGGCAGGGAATAGCCTACTCCACTGGGAAGAGCCTACTCGACTGCCCCTGAAGAGGCTCCTGCACTCACCACAGCCACTCAGGAACCGCTAACAGGTCCCGCCAGGAGGGCTGAGTGGAACCCCAGAATGGTTCGCATCACCAAACCGGTCTCAAGCTGCACCCTCGGAGAGTAATGTGTGGTCCTAAGCAGCACTCCAGGACCAATGCACTGCATGACACTGCACCCCAGGGTGCAACATAGGGCCTTGCACTGCACTCTGAGACGTTGCACAACACTATGCCCAGGGCAGCAATGCAGTGCGTTGTGCTGGACCTCCAAAGCAATACACTGCACGACACTGCACCAGAGGGTGCAACATAGAACTAACTCTACACTGCACCTGCAGGACCAATGTACTGCCCTGTGCTGCACCTGGGGATTGTGCTGCACTACACTGCACCTCAGAGAGCCATGCACGGCTCTGTGCTGCACCCCAGGAGCAATGCACTGCCCTGTGCTGCTGCATCACTGGAGCGATGCATGGCACCTCACTGCACCCCAAGAGCAAAGCACTGCCATGACACACACCACAGACCCTGGCACTGGGCCTTAGTGCAGTTTGGCAGGTGGGACAGTGCAGACCTGGTGACGGGGTTCATGAGCTGCAGTTGAGCTCCCCAGGCTGCGGGAACACCTCGCCATGGGACACCATGCAGCTCAACATGCTCAGCTTATCAGGGGACAAAAGGCTGGGAGATGATCTGATTATGGTGAGGAAGTGCCACTGTGGGCAGAGCCCCTGGCATTGTTGAACCCTCCAGCTGGCAGAAGAGCAGGTCCAGGAGCAAAGTTGGGGTGGTTCAGACTGGCAGCCAGGTACATGCTTGGAACTGGGAAGGGCAGTTAACTGCAGGAACAGGTCAAACCAGCAGTGGCACGTTACCGTGCATGCTGATCCCCGTGGCGAGAGCACAGTGGGTAAGTGGGATGGCAGTGGGAAAGTGGGACAGTGGAACAGTGGCTCAGCCCAATCCCCATCCTGGCTGCCAGGTTGGGTGAAGTTGCTCAGCGCAGCCCCACAAGTCTCACGACGAGGTGGTATCACCAGTGGGTGTTGAGATGGTGGCATTAAAACCCCAAACCAACTGCAGCCTCAAGGGCGAGTGGGTTCCAGAACCAAACCAGAATGCAGATGACATCTCCTGCCCCAAGAAACATCACACCCAAATACCACTGGCAAATCCTACTGAGCCAGAGCCGCTGCGGCACGCGTGTTTGGCACACACAAGTCCTGGGCACGCGCACACACGTGCCGGTGGTTACCTGGCAAGCCCACGCAGTTTCCTACGGCCTGGGGCAGAGCGCATGGGAAAGCATTGGGCAGGGACGTGTGGGTGTGCCAACCTAAAAATACTCATACAGAAATCACCACCTGAAGGTCCCTGAGAGGCCACCACTGCACTGTGACACAGTGGCAGCACCACTGGCCACCTTTAAGGCAAGGACGTCACCTGCAGTCAGTATCTCTGTGGTCACATAGACAGCCAGGGCAAGGCCCTGAGACGCAGCAAGCATCGCCAGCATCCTGCCTTTCCACAAGCAGTGGCAGGCGTTTCGTGCCACGAAATAAGGCTCCCGTGAGGAAGTTTTGAGCTGACTCAGCACAAAAAGGCCAACACGGGCGCGGGAGCTGCCGGGAGCAGTTGCTGGCTACCACAACATCCACCCCGTGGCCACTGTTTTGCTTGGGGCTGGTCCCAAGCGTCCCCCGTTTGGGTGTTTCCCCGTCAGGGTGGGTGATGGGCAGCGTTTGGCACAGGCGGGAAGGATGCGGGTGCCCACGGTGGCAGTCCTGCCTCCACCGCTGCCGCCGTGCTCGGTGCAGCAAATGTGAGTGCTGAACACCAATCCCACGGTGACACCATCTACGTCACACAAAGGGAAGAAATAAAGAAAGAGGAACTGAGGAAGAGGAACATTTCATCTGCCCACAGGTCCCTGCACCACTAACACCCCAAAACCCGGGATGTGGTGGGGGAAAGAAAAAACATAGCTGAAGGAAGCAGGGAAGTGAGTGGGAGGCCAAACTGCATCCCAGTGAGGCCAGGGGATAGGCAGCACCCAGTGCCCTGTCAGCCCTGCTGCTCCCTTCCTGCCCTGGGCTTTTCAGGCTCTCCCGGAGGGTATTATTTTGGGTGCAAAACCAGGAAAGTTTTGGCAGGCGCCGGCCACCTCCACACACGCCCGGGGCACCTCCACCGCTGCCCGAGGGAGGGCAGTGCAGGGCCGGGGGTCTGTGGGCTGCCACCACGCACCGCAGCCGGGGTGAGCAGGGGGCTTGTCCCGGCTCCCCGCAGTCCCCTCGGCTCCCGGGGGGGTCACCCCGGGACTCTCCGCAGGTCTCGCCCCGAGGGTCTCCGCAGCTAAGCGGTGGGGCTGGGACATAGGCACACGCACTCCCCCACTCCAGGGTCCTCTCCCCCATACCGGGGCACGGGCCGGACCGGGCCCCCCGCGCTGCCCTTCAGCCGCCCGGCGCTGCGCTCAAGGACNGGGGAGGCCGAGGCGGGCCCGGCGGGTGGCGACCCGGCCGCTGCCATGTTTTCCTGCTCGGCGCTGCGGGGCCCGGCCCGGCCCGGTCCCGCCGCAGCCCCCGGGCCTGAGCGAACGGGGGAGGACGGGACGCGGGACGGCGGACACGCACCGGGGAGGGACGGGACCGAGACGGGGAGGGTGTCGGCGGGGAGTGCGGGCGGGGCCGTGCCGAACCGACCCGAGTTCAGCCGAACAGAGCCGAACCGAACCGAACCGAGGCGAGTCTTGCCGAACCGAGGCGAGCGGTGCCGAACCGAGCCGAGTCTTCCCGAACCGAGCCGAGTCTTGCCGCGCCCGGCGGTGCCGAGTGCGGGGGGGGGGTGGTCTGCCCCGTGCCGGTGGTCAGTGGGGACCGGCTTGCGTCCGCGGTGCCGTTACCTGGGCCGGTGCGGGCCCGGCGCGCCGTGCCGAGCCGTGCCGAGCCGCCGCCGCTGCGCTGCCCGGCCAGGCCTCCCTCCGCCCGCAGCGCCGCCGCCTCCACTGCAGCACCGAGCCGCGCCGCGCGGTCCTAGTGCCCGCCGCCCGCGCCAGCGCAACCCCGACCCGCTGGGCCAGGCAGAGCCGTGCAGGGGCGGGCAGGGTCGGGCTGGGATGCGTCGGGTGTCATCGGGGATCAGCAGGAATGGGACAGTCTGGGTAACGGTGGGCTTTGCTGAGCTCGGCTAAGCCAAGCAAGACCCTGCCAGATCAAGCCAAACGCTGTCAAGGGCTGTGCAGTGTCAAGCAAAGCTGGACTGAGCCAAACCAAGCTGAGCTGAACCAAGGTGGGCCAGGCTGGGTTGAGACTGTGCTAGCCATGCAGTGCTGAACACAGCCAGACCATGATGAGCCAAGCCGTGCTGTGCCATGCCAAGCTGTGCTGTGTTATGCCAAGCCCGACCATGCCAGATCAAGGTGAGCCAAGCTAGGCCAAGCAAAGCAAAGTCAATGGCTGTGCACTGTCAAGCCAGGCCAGACTGGATTGGGCCAAACAGACAAGCCAAGTCAGGCAGGATCAGACTGGGTTGGGCCAATGTTGATCATGCAATGCCAAACCAGGGCAGACCAATGCGAGCCAACTTGTGCTGGGCCAGGCTAAGCCAAGCTGAGCTGCACCATGTTCTGAGCTGAGATGGACTGGGCCAAGCTGAGCCAGGCAGAGCCCAGCATCAATGAACCACACTGACCAGATATGAACAATCCCAGGACAAAGCAAGCTGTGCCAGCCTATGCCAAGCAGTGGAAGGCCAAATCAAGCTGTGCCAGGCCAAACCAAGTAGTGCCAGGCCATGCAGTAGTAAGCCAAGCAATGCCATACCCAGCGAAGGAGCACCAGTCTGTGCCATGCTAAACTGTGCTACGCAGTGCTAATCTGTGCAGCACTGCACAGTGACAATCAGGGTCCTGCAGCCTGACCAGGTTGTGTGGTGCCAAGCTGAGCTGTGCCATGCAGTGCTGAGCTGTTGCAAGCTATGCTGTGCACTGCTGTGGGGACCTGCCCTATGGTTTGCCCTGGACATTCTGCAGTGCTTGCCCACAGGTCACTCCACTGTGCCCCACGGCAGGGGCTGTGCCTTCCCAGCAGGCCCAGTGCATGGCAGCTCCTTGCAAGGCTTGAAGCCCCGTGGCAAGCACAGGCACACCATGAAGGCTTGGAAAGGTCTTAGCAAGCAGAATTGCTTTGAGTTTTGGGATTTATGAACATGCCTCAGGTTTCCTGGGGCTTAGCGCAGGCTCCTGTGGCATCTGTGATGCCATGGGTACGTGGGAAGATACTGGAGAACTGGGCATCACTGGGACAGACCCACTGGCTGGCAGCAGCTGTAGAAGGGAGACAGGCTCTGTAGGGAAGACCCACAGGTCAAGGGCTTAGGCCTGGGCTCCGAGGACCATTGAAGACTCCAGAAGAGCTGTGGGCCACCACTGGACAGGAGCGATAGGAGGGGAGATTGCTGGGTCCCCCCACTCATGGTGGTGCCCAGGGATGGCCACACTGCCACCCACAACACTGCACACTGGGCATGGGCTGCACCACCAAAGCTTGTGCTTGACCAGGGCCACATGCCAACGCTGCCACCAATGGTTGCTGAGGGAGAATCCTGGCACCACGTATCCACATACCCTGGCAAGGGCACAGAGGCACCTGGAAGAGCCTGACCCCTCTCCTGTGCCCTGAGTGGCCCCACTCCTCTCCCTTGCTGGGCCATGGAGGGATGCAACCCCAAAAGGAACTCTTCCAGCCTGAGCCCCTGGGCTGTCAGTGGTGCTGGAAGGCACTGAGCGCACTTGGGGGCACTGTAAAATAAAATATTAATTAATAATAATAATGTGGCATTCCTCTGACTTAATAGGCCATCTCCTCATTGCTGCAGGGGAATATTTCTCCTCCCTCTTTCCTGCTCCCATGGGTGTCTTGCTGGAGTCATCAAGTGGATGCTGGTGTTCCTTGGGGTAGGATTGACCCCACCAAACCAGCTGCTGTTGATGCCTGTATCTGTGATGATGAGGTCCTGGTGCTGCACTGGAAAGAGCACCACAGTGCTTTCAGAGAAGACCTGGGGTGCAGTGAGCAGCAGTGTGCCATTGCCCAGGCATGTGAAAGTTGGGATCTGCCCTGGCTCTGTGTTTTGGTGTAGCCAGGGGCTGGTAGTGGCACAGTGCGCAGGACCTGAGCCCAAACCTGAACCCGGTATTCACCAGTGCTGAGTACAGGCTCTGCTGGCTCAGGCCCTGGCTCTGCTGGCTACACTATTGCTGATACAACCCGTGACTGAATGTCCCACCCAGCCAAGCTTTGGTGGCAAGTGTGTGCCAGGATACTGTGTGCCTGCAGCAGAACTCGGGCAGGTTAGCCCTGAACATGTTCCTTTGCATGCCCTCCTCAAGCTGCCCATGGCCTCACCATCCCCCTAGCTATGGCGGAGCTTTACCAGCTGGCTCCTGTGGCCACAGTGAGAAGCGTTGGTGATGCTGGTATTGGTGATCACAGAATCCCTGAATCTCACTGGTGGAGGTTGGAGGGGACATCTAAGGACCATCTTGTCCAACCCCCTTGCTAAAGCACAGTCACCCAGAACAGGTTGCCCAGGATCATAACATCCAGGTAGATTTGGAATCTCTCCTGAGAAAGAGACTCCACAACCTCCTTGGGCAGCCTGGTCCAGGGCTCCAGCACCCCCATAGGAATGAAATTTCTACTCACGTTCAAATGGAACCTCCTGAGTTCCAGTTTGTGCCTGTTGGCCCTTGTCCTGTTGCTGGGCACCAATGAAATGGGTATGGGTCCATCCTTTTGTCCCATCCACCCTTGATCTCCTTGATCAGTGCTGAGAAGATCCCCTCTCAGTTTGTTCTTGTTCAGGATAAATGGCCCCAGGTCTCTCAGCCTTTCCTCTTCAGAGAAATGCTCCAATACGTTTGCCATCTTCATAGCCTCTGTTGGACTCTCTCCAGTAGTTCCCTGTCTCTCTTGAGCTGGGGATCCCAGAACCGGACCCAGGACTCCAGATGTGGATTCACTACAGCAGAGTATCTTCACTGATGAAGATATTGAGCAAGGCTGGGCCCAGTCCTGACCCCTGGAAAACTTTGAAGCTACAGGCCTCCAGCTAGGCTCTGCCCAGCTCACCACAGTCCTCTGAGATAATGATGCCGGCCCTGGTGATGCTGCTGGTGGTGGTGCTGGCATTAGCACCCCACTGCTGGCTCCACTCCTGGCTTCAGTGCAGTCTGACGTGTTGCAGGAATTCTTTCCCATATCCTGAGACCCAGACTAATTGCAGAGCCACTTGGCACAGCTATGCTGGCATGCCCTGGCATGCCTGTGACTCCCTGTGCTGCAGCGCTGCAGGTGACTGTGCCTCCAGCACTGGCTGGCACTAGCCTGGCACCAGCTCAGACACATGCCGCAGCCATGCTGCATTTATGTTCACTGTGTTGGTTATGGGTGGGGTTTGCATGGCCATCCTCACTGTGGCTCTTGCTGTCCTGCACCCACTGTCTGAGAAGGGCTGTCCCATTGCATTTCAACCACTGCACCTCCAGGAAGGCTTCACTTAAATGCCCAATAAACAACTTGCTTGGGGTTGTACTTTTAGAATCATGGAATCGTTTCAGTTGGAAGAGACCTTTAGGATCTTTGAGTCCAACCAGTAACCCAGCACTGCCAGGTCGCTACTAAACCATACCCCCCAACTGCCCAGGGCAGTTCCCGAGCAGCCCATTCCAGGGCTTGACAACCCTTTGTCCTTTTGGGAAATAAATTGCTCCTTATGTCCAACCTAAACCTCCTCTGACACAACTTGAGGCCATTTCATCTTGTCCTGTCACCTGTTCCTTGGGAGAAGACACCAATCCCCTCCTGGCTCCAACCTTTTTTCTGGGAGTTGCAGAGAGTGAAAAGGTCTCCCCTGACCTCCTTTTCTGCAGGCTCAACAACTCCAGTTCCCTCATCTGCTCCTCTCAAGATTTTTGCTCTAGACCCTTTGCCAGCTTTGTTGCTCTTCTCTGGACACTCCCCAGCACCTCAATGTGCTTCTTGGAGTGAGGGGCCCAAAACTGAACCCAGGATTTGAGGTGCAACCTCACCAGTGCCCAGTACAGGTACAGTTATTCCTGGGTCACATCTCTGTGTGACAGGATGCTGTCTACTGGAGAAGGGCAGCAGCCCCTGGCAGAGATGGGGGGTCCCCAGGGTCCCTTAACACTGATCAGCTGCCCATCCTTGCAGCAGCTCAGCTGTGTTGCCAAGAGCTGTTGGTCCTGCATCCTGGTGACATTTGCCATTTGGAAGGCAGCTCCTTCCTGGGGCTCTGGGATTGGATTAATTAATGTCACCAAGAGGGCGGGCATCAAATTAATCTGGTGACACGTGGTCAGCCAGTAAGTCAGTGCAGAGTGCAGCCACTGAGCTGCTGTGGCATGGGGGGAGCTGGCAGCACCCACCAAGCTAGCACCACGGGACCTAGGCATGATGTCATTCTGGCTCAAGGGACCCCCAGGGGTGCAGGTGTAATGACACCGTGGCTCAGGGGACTGCACAGGATGCAAGCATGATGTCCCTGTGGCTCAGAGGACCCCAAGAGTCATATGGGCCAGGACATCATGAATCCTCATTACGTAACTGCTGCTGAATTCCTGCATGAGCAGGCAAAAGAGGCAAGTGGTGGCCCAAGCATGGCAAGGGGTGGCCAGGATAAATGTCCCCGTGTCCCAAAGCAGGGATGCAGCTGGCCAGGATGGACCCTGCATGCCCCAGCCCCTCTTCTGGTTATCCCTATCCTGATATCATGTCTGCAGCAGAAGGATGCTGAAAGCAGCTCAGAGACATCCTGCTGGGTCTGTGTCCCTTATGTCATGTCCCACCAGGGCTTGTGCCACCCTATGGGGCAAGGAAGCAGGTAGGGGGCACAGGGGAGCGGGAGCACTGGTGGCACTGGGAGCATGTGGTGGTGGCCTGTCTCCAGGTGACAGTGTGTGTCAGACACATGTGCCAGGCAGCCAGGTCTGTCCAAGTGGGTGTGAGCAGGTGTGGTGAGGACTGGGAACTCCACTGAGGACTGGGACCCCTGAGGAGGGGCTGGTCATCTCCTATGGAGCCTGGCACTGTGCTTGGCTCCCTGGCACCCACAGCTGCACCCTCGGTGTTCCATCCTGGTGCAGTGTTTGCCCATTGATAACTGCACTGAGCACTCTCCTTCTTCCCCCATAAGCCATGGAGTGGGGCAATGGGACAAGGAGGAGGAGGATAGGGGAGGAAGGGTGAAGGGCATGGGTCACACCGACAGCTTGCAGCCGAGTGGAGGAATTGACTCCCTGGTGATGCATGGAGCCAGAGCAGCCAATGCAGCCCAGGGTGGCTGTCAGCTGGTGCAGACGAGGAGTAGCCCCAGCCCTGGGGTCAGGCACTGGCACTGAGACTCCTAGTCCTGCTCTGGGGGAAGCTGGGTGCCCTCAGCCCTCAGTCCAAGAAGGACATGCCAGGGGCTGAGCCATGCAGACATAGGGCTGGCTTTGCCCCCCAGCTCTGGCCCCCATGGGACCTGCTGCCCATCCCCTGCTCCAGGTGGGATGGGAAGGAAGGGGATGGGGAGGAGGGCATGACACACCCCAGTGCTCCACCCTCTGCCCCCCAGGCAGGGCCTGAGGGGGTCCTGGGAGCTGGGGACAAATGCACACATACCAGTCCTGGGATTGCCCACTGTTGGGTGCCCACAAGCAGTGTCCAGGACATGAAGCCATTGCCAGATGGGGACCCACAGTCAGTGTGGCAGCACTGGAGCATGGCAGCACTGGGCACTGCAAACAGGATTTGGGGCCTTTCCCAGTGCTACTTGAGGGAACCCTAGCAAGGGGAACCCAGATCTGAGCCTGGCTGCAGGGCTCACAGTTTCCCTGGGGTCTCTGTGGGGCACACAGAGACCCTGGGATGCCTTTGGGGTGCACAGGGTCAGAGTTCTCTGGGGTCCATAGTGTCTATGAGGTTTCTATGGGGTACATGGGATCCCTGGGGTCTGATTGGGGCCTCTGTAGCGTCCATGGGGTCTTTTGAGGTCTCCATGGGGCATGTAGAAAATGTGTCTTTGGGGGTACATGGGATCACCAGGGTCTGTGTGGATTGTATGGGGTCCCTGAGGTCTCTTTGGAGCACGTGGAGACCATGGGAGTCTCTTTGGGGTGCATGGCATCTATGGGACACCAGGGCTCCTGAGGTCTCCTTGGGGTACACAGAGACCCTGGGGTCTACCTGGGGTCCCTGGGGCCTTTCATGGGGTCCTTGGAGTCTCTATGGGATGCACAGGGTCACTGGGGTTTCTCTGGGGTGTATGGGGTTGCCAGGGTCTCCATGGGGTGCACTGGGTCTCTGTGGTCTCCTTGGGGTGCATGGAGACCCAGAGGTTTTTGTGGGGCACATGGGGTCCTTGGGGTCTCTGTGGAACTGGGCCCATGGGCTGCCCCACACTGAGCTGATCTCCCTCCTGGCTCTGGGGTGAATTTGTTTTAAATATGGCCCTGAGGAGGCCAGAATGACCCACAGAATGAACAGAGGGGCAGTGGGCAGGGACATGGATGCCACCGGACAGGCATCCTGGCTTCAGCCTGCCAACAGTGAGCATACCAGGGACCGTAACTGGGAGTCCCCTCGGCTGTGGTCTCTCATCTTTCCCACTAAGGCACCTAATCCCGCATGCACCCGGGCGCCTGGAGCCGGGCAGTGCCGTGCCAAATTGAGGCCGAGGAAGTGAAGGGGACGCATCTGTGTCCCTGAAGCTGCAAATTCCAGAGGCTAAGATTTCTTCTCCACAAGCTGAGCCCGGTCTCTGCTGCTGGCAGCTCTGCCCGGCGGTCTACAGGGGCCAAGGGGTCCGGGAATGGGCATAAGGCTTCACTGCCAGATCCAGCAATGGGAGCCGGACATCCCTGTGGGAGAACCGATGCCAGCTCTGAACCATCACCACCACCTACCCGATGTACTGGGGCTGGATGTGCCATCAGCCTTCCTCCATCACCGGTTCCCTATCTGAGCGGGGCAGCAGTGACAGTGTCCCCAGCATCACAGGGGTCTTTGCTGGGGGGTCTGGCAGCAGTCCTCCCAAACCCCTGCTGCGCTGGGAGGGGATGAGGGGCGGGGGGCTTCAGCACAGATGCTCCCACCCTGGTGCCTGCTTTCCAAGCCTGTTCCTCACTCTTTCTACCACCACCAGATGTGATCATCGGGGTCTGCAGTGTGTGTGAGGAACATCTGGCAGGGTGGACGCCCGAACACAAGCAGCTCTGTCTGCTTCCAGTGACCTGCAGCCATGACAAATGTGGGTAATCTCCCGGCTCTGCCGCTCCCTCCGAGCCCACGGCGAAGCCCTGGCAGCTGCTTCCACACCGTGCTCCTTCCCTGCTAAAAGCCTTCCCCCCCACACACAATCTTTAATCACTGCCTTGGCTTTTTTCACACACTGAAGGGACAAGGCACCCCTCAGGGCTGAGATGAGTTTATTAAGTGTTTGGCAGATGACAGAATATGGCTTCCAGTTTACAGCTTTCTCTTAGACTCATTCCCCAGGCTCACAGCATCGTCTTTGCCAACTGCTCCTGCACATATCTGTGCCTATGGCTGTGCTCACACTGTGCCAGGAAGAGGGAATGGCACCAAAGCTTGGCATGGTTCCCATCCCTCTGACTGCTGGGCTCTGCCACCAAGGACATCCTGATCATGTGGGCACTGATGGGGCTTGGGGAGGGATGCATGTGCTGAGGGATGGCACAAGTCGGGAGGAATGTGTGTGCTGAGGGATGGCACAAGTGGCCCAAGCCACCACTTTCCTTTTGCACACTGCTGACAGACCAGCTGAGTGTGCAATATCCTGGGCCATGCCCATCCCTATTCCCTATGCCAGGAAAACTGGGGGTTTCCCACTCCTGGCAGTAACCACTGACACAGAGGCACCAACTGGGGATGACAACTTCCCCTGGCCAGGGATGCCAATGCATGGCTCACAGGGAGTGATGCCATGCCTGGTGGTTTTATAGCTGCTGGGGTGATGGCAGGAGGGTTGGTCAGGATTCGTGGGTGTACAGTGGTGTTGTTCAGAGGTCCACAGTGGGACCAGTGCTGTTTAGTATCCCTGTCATTGTCACAGGCAGTGGGATCAAAGGGCACCCTCAGCAAGTGTGCAGATGACACACCTGAAGGACAGGATGCACCCAGAGTGATCTCCACAAGCTGGAAAAGCAAGACAGTCTGACCCTCCAGAGCTGCGAAGAGGCCAAGTGCAAGGCCCAGCCGCTGGGCTGGGGCAGCCCTCAGTATCAGTTCAGGCTGGAGGATGAAGGGATGGAGAGCAGCCCTGTGGAGGAGGACTAGGGGATTCAGTTGTGGACCTCTCACTCCAAGAAGGAAATTGAGGTGCTGGAGCACGTCCAAAGAAGGGCAATTAAGTTGGTGAAGGGTCTAGAGCACAAATCTTATGAGAGACAGCTGAGGGAACTGGTGTTATTTAGCCTGGAGTAAAGGTGGCTCAGGGAAGATCTTCTCACTCCCTACAAATCCCTGAAAGGAGATAGGAGCCAGGTGGGGCTAGGTCTCTTCTTGCAAGGAACAAGTGACAGGACAAGAGAAAAGGGCCCCAAGTTGCACCAAGGGAGGTTTAGGGTGGGCGTGAGGAACAATCTCTTCCCAAAAAGGGTTGTCAAGCCTTGGAACAGGCTGCCCAGGGCAGTGCTGGAGTACCCATGCCTGGAGGGGCTTAGAAGCTGTGTCGCTGTGGTGCTGAGAGATAGGGTTCAATGGTGAGATGGCAGTGCTGGGTTAACAGTTGGACTCTTTCAACCAAAACCACTCCATGGCTCTGTGTTTCTGATTGTAATTCATCACATTCAGCCACAGACGCACACGGGACCTTGCCTGTGCTCTGTCTGGGAGGCTGAAGCCAGCAGTGCTGCACCAGGTTATCATCACTTTCCTCTCCTTCTTGACAGCTCATTCACAATATTTATATTCACCCCAAGCTGTGGCCACCACGTCTGTTTATTTTCCCTCTTCCCAAGGGCTGTAGGTACCCAGCGAGCGCTTTCCAGCGAGCACCGGGGCCACGCATGGGTTCAGACAGGAAGAGAAGCTGAGGGCTGGTTTCAGGGCTTATCGCTGCTTCCCGTTCATCACCCTCAATAAATATTTATAGCTGCACCAGGGCACTCAGCTCCTGCCACTAAAAATAACATTCTTGAGCATCACGAAAAAAAAACCCAACCAAAAACCCACCCATGACTGGAGCTGCTGCTGAGGTTTTCTAAGCAGCTGTGGAAGAAAGGCTCAGGCGGTGGCGAGCTGCCAGCCTCAGGCTACACAACTGGGTTATTTCTCTTAATTTTAAACAAAACTCAGCTCAATGTGTTTTTGAAACCCTTTAGATGGTACAAAGTTGGGAGGAGTGGCTGACAACCACATCAGGTTGTGCTGCCATTTGCTGAGACCTGGACAGGCTGGAGAGTTGGGCAGAGGGGAACCTTGTGAAGTTCAATAAGGGCAAGGGCAGAGTCCTGATAATCCCCTGCACTAGGGGAGGTTAAGGGTTAACCTGCTGGAAAACAGCTCTGTGGAGAAGGACCTGGGAGTGGACAAGTTCCCCATCAGTCAGCAACATGACGTCACAGTCAAGAAGGACAAGGTCTCCTTGGGTGCATTCAGAAGAGTGTGGCCAGAAGACTGAGGGAGGTTCTCCTCTCCCACTACTGTGCCTGAGTGAGGTCACACCTGGAGTCCTGGGCCCAGTTCTGGGCTTCCCAGTTCAAGAGAGACAGGGAAGTACTGGAAAGCAGCTATGAACATGCTGAGGGGACTGGAGCATCTCTGTGAGAAGGAAAGGCTGAGATATTTGGTTCTGTTTAGCCTGGAGCAGAGCAGGCTGAAAGTGGATCTTCTCAATGCTCAACAATATCTAAAAAGCAGGAGGCAAGAGGATGGGGCCAGACTCTTCAGTGGCGCCCAGCAACAAGACAAGGGGCAACAAGCACAAACCGGAACCCAGGTGGTCCTACCCAAACATGAGGAAAACCAACTTTCCTGTGAGGGTGCCAGAGCCCTGGCCAGGCTTCCCAGAGAGGTTGCGGAGTCTCCGTCTCTGGAGAGATTCCAAATCTGCCTGGGCATTGGAATCCACAACAACATGCTCTGGGTTACCTGCTTTATCAGGGAGGTTGGACTAGATGACACTCAGAGGTCCCTTCTGTCCACTATGCTGTGCAATGAATGCAGAGATGCTGACCTAAGCCTGGTGATGACCATCCCTGAATCCCCCTGCTAAAAAGGGACATTTTTTAACAGTCTGAAGAGAAGCAGAGCCAGGAGGCAGGGAGCTGGTGGTCCTTCCCCACCGCTGCTGCTCCTCTGCTTGGGCATCCCTCCATCTGTGACATACCCTGCCAGTTTACCCCTGGGATGAGACAGGCAACTCCATGGGTGATGGCAACCAGACACAGTCAGACAGAGCAGTGTTTTCAGGTGTGCTTGTTTTTGATGG
Source organism: Ramphastos sulfuratus (assembly GCA_013399055.1). Classification (NCBI taxonomy): domain Eukaryota; kingdom Metazoa; phylum Chordata; class Aves; order Piciformes; family Ramphastidae; genus Ramphastos; species Ramphastos sulfuratus. The sequence goes on from WBNM01037368.1 coordinate 86,337, forward strand.
CCACATCCCCTGTGTCATGCCCCGGCGGGCTCCATACCCATTTTGTCATGCACATCGACAAGTCAGGAGGAAGTAACCTGCATGTGAAGCCACCACGACACCATTTGGGAGGAAATCAAAGATCATCAGGACACATAGCAGGAGTTGCCAGAATGAGCTTTCCTTTTGTGCTGTTTTCACTGAAACCGGCCTTAAACTGCTGACTTTGATGGGTTTAGATATCATTAGTAGACAGATGGAGGGAAGTAGGACATGCAATGACCCTAAGAGGCAAGTGCCCATGGGGAAAGCCCTCCAGGTGGGTTGGAGAAAGCCGCTTTCATCAGCAGGTTGTTGAGCTCAGTCACAGTTGCAGGATGGTGAATGTGTTGGCTGAGAGGTGCCTCTTCCAGAGACGGGGAGAAGGCTCTCGATGGCAAGTGCAGCCTCTGTGCCTGTGTCATCAGAAACACACAACCTGCTGTCAGCCTCTGCAGGGAGCACAGCTCCAGCCTCACTCTCTGCAGGTGTGGAGATCAGCTCCTGTGAAGGGCGCAGGTCTGCTGGGACCTCTGGAATCTTCTGGCTGTGCATCTCTGGGGCCATCCCTGGCAAGCGTGGAGCAGATCAAATGTGGGGTACCCACCACAACCACCAAGTGTCCTGCTGGTCCCCAAGCTCCTCACCTTGGACCCCAGACAACCCAAGAAAGAGGAAACCTGAATTCCTGAGTGGATGACAGCAGGAACATGGTACTGTGGCAGGTCCCCAGGTCCTCCAAGTGAAGGCCCATGAGCTGACACTGCTGACTTTGGAAGCCAGGGTGAGGTTCGTGCTGAGCATTTTCCCCAAAGAAAAGCCAAGATGTGTTAAGAGAAAGCCTCTGATGATGCTGCCCACCTCAGCCCCTCCATCACTGGTCGGCAAACAGAGCCAAAGGGTGGACAGAGACACCAGTTCATCTTGGCTGGACACCACCACCAGCAGGGAGGCTCAGGAGAAGCCATCACAGGCCCTGACACCACCAATAGGAGGAACTTGGAGAACCACCACAGTTTAAAGGATTTTCCCCTGACATTCTTCCCATTCCTTCTGGAGGACAAAGAAACCTGGAAGGTGTTTTCTCTTATTTTTCCAGTCCTCTCTACTTTAGGTGCCCCTTGGTGGAGCTGGAGGCACTCCTGAGCTTCCCAGGGAACAGGGAGCTTCTCACCTCCATATCAGTGGCTAAGTGGTGAGCAGAGTCAAAGCCACCCTTTTCTCCAAAGCTATTTGAGTTAAAAGGACATCAAGAAAAGCCGCCCCTCCCTGTGCCCCCAGCAGCATGAACAGCTCTCTGCTGCTGGATCCCTCTCTAAAGGTATAGTTTCACCCCTTCTTGGGTTACCAGATTATCTCCCAGATGAGGTAGGACTTGAATTTCTCATGTAGAAACTCTCAGGAAGACTCTTAAGCTGCGTTTGTGTTATCTCCATTCACAGCTAAAATGGCAGGGAGGAAAAAAGGGCAAATCCCACTTTGTTCTCCTTTGGAGATTACCTTCAGAAGACAACTGTGGTGGCTTTATTATGCAAGACTGTGTTTCAGATCCCCCAGGCTGGGGCTGAACTGGGAAGTTAAAAGTCTTTCTGCAACCTACAGTGTAAAGGAGGAGATCCTAGAAGGAAGATTTCCTCCTGCTCCAGTCCTCATCCCTTTCTGATTAATTATGTAGCATCCATGCTAGGTTTTCTGCCATGACAACCTTCCTTCACACTGGGCATGGTGAGATAGGCATTGTGGCCACAACACACCCAGAGTGTGGAAACCTGAGCTCTCCTACGAGCCTTTCAGAAGGGGATGATAAGGATCTCATTCAAGTCCTTCAGGCATTGTCACCACAGGGCTCAGGCTCTCTCCCTCACTGCTATCTCTACTCTCCAAGCACCTGTTTGTCTGTCCATCTGCTGTGCCTTATTATAACTCGAAACGAAGGCTCTTTGAGGGCAGAGATTGTATTTTTAGTACATCTGGATAGTGTCCATCACAACAGGGTCCTATTTCCTGGCTGGGGCCTCTCAGTGTGGACGTGATGCTAATGAACCAGGAGATAATGTTGTTCTCACCCAGGTTGGTGACAGTGTCCCCCCGCCTGCAGCAGGAGCAGAATTGGATCGTAGTGAGGAAACACTCCACATCCTTTTTTGGGGGGTTGTGGATCCTGGGTTTGGTTTGCAATGGTGTGTGGAGAGCAGTGATGGTGGGGACAGGAGATAAAAATGCATCCAACCCCCCACAACCGTGCTTACCTGGATTGTTGTACAGCCTGCAGGCATCTGTCTAACCTGCAACAGAGGGAGAGGAATATAAAGAAGTGATTTGATTTCCTCTGAAATGAAAAATCATTGAATCACAGAATGGTTTGGGCAGGAAGGGACCTTTAAATGTCATCTAGTTCAACTTCCCTGCAGTCAGCAGGGACCCCTTCAACAGAAGCATATTGCTTAGAGTCCCATCCGACCTGACCTGGAATGGTTCCAGGGATGGAGCATCCACCACCTCTATGGGCACCCTGGACCAGTGTCTCACTGCCCTTATAGTGATGAACTTCCTTATATCTAATTTGAATCTTCTCTATTTTAGTTTAAAACCATTATCCCTTGTCCCGTCACAAGTTTTCCTAAAAAAATCTGTCCCCAGATTTCTTCTTGGCCCCTTTAAGCACTGAAAGGCCACAAGGTCTCCTCAGACCCTTCTCTTCTTCAGGCCTAGCAACCTCAACTCTCTCAGCCTGTCCTCATGGCAGAGCAGTTCCAGCCCTTGGACCATTTTTGTGGCCTCCTCTGGACATGCTCCAACAGGTTGATGTTTCTTCTGTGCTGAAGACCCCAGAACTGGATACAGCACTGCAGTTGGATCTCATCAGAGCAGAGCAGAGGGGCAGAATCCCCTCCCTTGAGCTGTTGGCCTCCCATCTCTTGATGCTGTAAGCAGTAACTGATCAGGACTGCAAGCACTTTCCAGGTGGAGAAGTGCTCCTGGTTTCACCAAATCCTGGCATTGCTGAGGTTGGAAGGGACTTCTGGTGATTTCCCAGTCTAACCCATTCCTTACAGCAGCAAGGTCAGCCACTGTAGGCTGCGCAGGACCTTGTCCCATCTGGTTCTCAGTATCTCCAAGGGTGGAGAACCTACAGACATTCTAGGCAACCTGCACCAGTGTTTGGCTAGCCTCGTGGTAAGAGAGTGTTGGTTGTGTTCCTACAGCATTCCTGTTTTGATGTGTGGAGGTTCTCTCATCCTGCCACTGGCTGTCACTGAGGAGACCCTAACTCCATTTTCTTTGGTCTTCTCCATCAGTTATTCACACTCCTTAGCTGAACCCAGCTCTCTCTGCTCATGAGTAATGGGTTTAAACTGGCAGAGGGAAGAGATTTAAACTAGATGTTAGGAAGAAGTTCTTTACAGTGAGGGTGGTGAGACACTGGCATAGGTTGCCCAGGGAGGTTGCAGACGCTTCTTCCCTGGAGGTGTTCAAGGCTAGGCTGGATGAGGCCTTGAGTGACCTGTTCTAGTGGGAGGTGTCCCTGCCTATGGTGGGGGTGGGTGGTGGGTGTTGGAACTGGATGATCTTTGAGGTCTCTTCCAACTTAAACCATTCTGTGATTCTATGTGAAAAATGCTTCAATGCCTTAACAGCTGTCATGGTTCTTCCCTGGGCTCTCTCTGGTCTGTCCATACTTTTCTTCTACTGGGGAGCCCAGCACTGGAATCAGCACTGCAGGGGTGGCCTCGCCAGTGCTGAGCAGTGGGGAAGGATCCTGTCCCTCAGGTGACAATGTCTTTGTTCCACAAGGTGATGATGCTGCCTCATGGTCAACTCAGTGTCCACCAGGATCCCCAGATTCTTCCCAACAGACCTGTAAGCAGATGGCCTCCAGCCTGTGTTGGTGCCTGGGGTTGGTTCCCAGGACTTTGCACTTCTCCTTGTTGAACTGCATGAGGTTCTTACTGAGCCATTTCTCCACTGTGTTGAGGTCTCTCTGGATGGCAGCTCGACCCTCTGGTGTGCAGCCATTCCTCCCAGTCTGGTGTCACCTGCAAACCTGCTGTGGACAGACTGTCCTGTCCTCCAGGAGCAGACAGCTGCAGAGACTACAGTTTTGGTCAGTATGGGCAGGTCTACTTCAAATTGGTATTTTAATCTAACAAATGTATGGGTCTGCAAACCACATGCTTTCTGCCAGCAGTTTGGCAGAGCTCTTCAGTCCCTTTTCAAGTGGTTTGGGGGTTATGGAATCCATATATGAAGGGACCAGCTGATGGAGAATCTCATTTCAGGCGATACTGTCATGGGTTCACCTCTTAGTCACCAGCTGGAGCAGGCATCCTGGAAAGAGGCAGCAGGACCATGGCAAACAGTGACTGTGGGACAGCCCTAGTTGAGTGACCACCCAGCTTGGACTCATGCCTGGCATGCATGCAATGTATTGCCATGTGACACCATGTTTCAGGAAGGTGTAACGCAGCGAGAGCACTGAGGTTGGGTGAACTGCTGTGGAGTGATGTCTAACGCAACTGGATGGATGTGGCTTTGCCAGTTCCCAGCTGTGCCTGGAAACTTTGTAGACATCTCTAGAGATGATGAGTAATTTGTAATCCCAACCACAAAAGACGCAGCCAACTTGGAGTTCTCCTGAGTGATTTCATCCTGCTAAAGCCCAACCATGCTGATGCTAAATAAAGAGTACAAACGTGAGACTCTCCAGCAGAGATGCAAGTTCTGAGGCTCATTAACTGGGACACAGAGAAACATGAAATAACTCTGAGAAGAAACTTGTGAGGAAGCCCAAGGGCAATGCTGTCCCTAGGACACGAACTGCAAGAGTCCCCTTGAGGACCAGCATCTCCTCTGTCTACAGTGGTGCAGAACATGGGGAATACAGGAGCTGCAAGTAATTTTTAATGTAGAATCATGGGACGGTTTGAGTGGGAAGGGACCTTTAAAGGTCATCTATTCATCTTCTCACCCATTCAGGATGGGAGGAAGCAAGATAAGAGCTTTGCTGAGATGGGGCTGTGCATGGAGTTGCTGTGCAAAGAATGAAGTTGGGGCAGGTAGAGCTCAATGTGAGTACAGGGTCCATCAGACTCTACATGCCTGGAGCATCCTAGCCATGGGCCCCTAGGTAACAAGGTGCAGAGAATAAGCACTTCTGTAGCATTCATCCTGAATGAAAGAGTCTGATACACAATCAGCACAATCCCAAGCACAAATACAGGTTGGGTGGTGAATGGCTGGAGAGCAGCCCTGAGGAAAAGGACCTTGGGGTCTGGGTTGATGAAAAGCTCAACATGAGCCTGCAGTGTGCACATGCAGTCCAGACAGCAACCGAGTCCTGGGCTGCATCAAGAGCAGTGTGGCCAGCAGGGCAAGGGAGGGGATTCTGCCCCTTTACTCTGCTTTCATCAGACCCCACCTGGAGTACTGTGTGCAGTTCTGGAGCCCCCAGCACAGGAAGGACATGGAAGTGTTGGAGTGGGTCCAGAGGAGGGCCACAAAGATGATCAGAGGGCTGGAGCAGCTCTCCTATGAGGACAGGCTGAGAGAGTTGGGGATCTGCAGCCTGGAGAAGAGAAGGCTTCGAGGAGACCTTATAGTAGCCTTCCAGTATCTGAAGGGGGCCTACAAGAAGGCTGGGGAGGGACTATTTATAAGGTCTTGCAATGACAGGACAAGGGGCAATGGGTTTAAACTGGCAGAGGGAAGATTTAGACTGGATGTTAGGAGGAAGTTCTTTACAGTGAGGGTGCTGAGGCACTGGAACAGGTTGCCCAGGGAGGTTGTGGCTGCTCCCTCCCTGGAGGTGTTCAAGGCCAGGTTGGACGAGGCCTTGAGTGAGCTGTGCTAGTGGGAGGTGTCCCTGCCTATGGCAGGGAGTTGGAACTAGATGATCCTTGAGGTCTCCTTCCAACCTTACCATTCTATGATTCTATGATTCTGTACCCCACCACCACCTGTGCTGTGGTCTCTGGAGGAGTTCCTGCTATGATCCGGGACTGCAGCTGATGCATTGTTCCTGGATTTTCCTGCCAGGTTTTCCTCCTTCTGGCTGTGTGACGTTTGGAAGCACTCACCCTCTGGCAGAGACAATATTTACATTCCTCATGGAGGCTTTTGGACCAAGTTCTGCTGTTGGTTATATGTCTTGGTCCCGCCCCGACTTCAAGGCTGCCACAATGAGTAACAGAGAGGAATTTGTCTTACTACATCTCTGCCACCAGACATCGTATTTCAGCTCTTTCAAGATCCCCCTTTCCCTATTTCCCATGGAAGGCACAATGTGTATGTGGAAAAGCAGCTGGTTCCTCTGCCAAGCATCTAAAATATCTAGCTGAGGAGGAATGTTCTAGGGCAAAGGAGGTCCTGTGTTTCAGAGCCAAAGTGATTCTGCTTTGAAAACTCCTGCTTCAGCTAAAATTAGACTTACTGCAATTCTTCCTACAAACTTATAACATCTGATAGGGATGGAATTCTTCATACCAACTCATCACATCTCATTCATCAGTCACCTGGATGAAGGCACAGAGTTCAGACAGTTTGTTAATGACCCCAAACTGGGAGAAGTGGCTGACACACTATTAGGCTCTGCTGCCATTCAGTGAGACCTGGCCAGGCTGGAGGGCTGAGTGGAAGGGAACCTCATGAAGTTCAACAAGGGCAAGTGCAGAGTCTTGTCCCTAGATACCTCTACCTGCACCTGGACAGGTTAGAGGTTGACCTGCTGGAAAGTCGCTCTGCGGAGAAGGATCTGAGAGTACTGGTGAACAACAAATTTCCCATCAGCCAGCAATGTGTTCTTATGGCCAAGACTACAATAGTCTCCTTGGGTGCATTTAGAACAGTGACCAGCAGGTTGAGGGAGGTTCTCCTTCCCCTCTGCTCTGTCCTAGTGAGGCCACATCTGGAGTACTTGGCCCAATTCTGGGCTCCCAGGGTCAAGAGAGACAGGGAACTACCGGAGAGAGTCCAGCAGAGGATACAAAGAAGCTGAGGGAACTGGAGCATGTCTCTGAGGAGGATGGGATGAGAGACCTGCAGAAGACTGAGAGGGGATCTTCTTAGCAATGATCAATATCTAAAGGGTGGAGGGCAAGAAGATGGGGCCAGACTCTTTTCAGTGGTGCCCAGCAACAGGACAAGGGGCAAATGGCACAAACTGGTTTCGTCTGAACAAGAGGAAAAGCTTCTTTCTTTTGGGGGTTACAGAATCCTGGAGGAGGCTGCCCAGAGAAACCATCTCTGAAGAAATTCCAGACCTGCCTGGACACTGTGATCCTGGGCAACCTGCTGTAGGTTACCCTGAGAGTTGGACTAGATGATCTCCAGAGGTCCCTTCTAACTCCCTCCACATTGGGATTCTGGGATTCTGTAATACTGATGGACAAAGCATTGGGAAGCAAAATACCCACATGCTTTACAGAAATCTTTGGACAGGAAAACTCAGGACAATTAGCTCTTTTGTTGAGAAACCTGATCCCCACCAGTGCAGCTCATCTGTAGCAAAATGTGAAGACACCAAAAAAAAAAAAAAAAAGGAGAAGTTCCAATTTCTCAGTGCTGAAATTAGGTTTGGCTCAAGTGAGTCAAATGCTTGGACTGATTTGAAGCTGTCCAAGTAACTTTGGTTTAAAACACAGAAATCAAAACTCACGAGAGCTCTCAGCAATGTCTCTCCTCCCCAGTTTAGGAGGCACAGGGATCTGCTCGAGAGAGTCCAATGGAAGGCTATGAGGATGATGAGGGGACTGGAGCACTGCCTGATGAGAAGCTGAGGGACCTGGGGCTTTTTAGTCTGGAGAACTGAGACTAAAGACTGAGAGGGGATTTAATCAATGTTTATAAATATTTGAGGGCTGGGTGTCAGGAGATGGGGGAGAGGCTCTGCTCACTTGCTCCCTGGGATACGACAAGGAGCAATGGATGTAAGCTGCAGCACAGGAGGTTCCATCTCAACACAAGGGGGAACTTCTTTGCCATAAGGGTCACAGACCACTGGAACAGGCTCCCCAGGGGGGTTGTGGAGTCTTCTCTGGAAACTTTCAAGGCCTGTCTGGATGTGTTCCTCTGTGACCAGAGCTAGATTGTACGGTCCTGCTCTGGCAGGGGGGTTGGACTCGATGATCTCTTTGGGTCCCTTCCAATCCCAACATCCTGTGATCCTGTGAATAAGATCTCCTGCAGCACCCTTCAATTCCACTGCATGGGTGTTTGCAAGCTTTGTGTCTGCTCTCCATGCCTGTGACAATCACTTCCAGCCCCAGGAAGAACTCTGCTACCATGTGTTATGGATCCATGTGCACCAAAGGCAGATGACATTTGGGGAGCAATAGTATCTAGACCTGCAGTCCAGGAAGAGCAGAGATGAAAGTGACCTCCTGCAGAACCCCACTTAGCTGCCAGTACTGCTTACATGGGATTACCACCAACAGAGTAATCCTGAACAGTCGTCCAGCCAATGCAGGGAGGTGTTGGCTCAGCAGATGACAGTGCCACCTCTGAGGCTGGTGACCAGCCCACTCTTTGGTTTTCACCAGTATACTCATCTGAACTGGACTGCTTGCAGCACTGGGAGCAACTCCTCCTCATCTCACACATTTCTGTGTGTGACCTTTGATGACAGAAGAGTGTTCTTGACAGCTGACTAAGCACGCTGAAGAAACTCTGGCTGTGACACCACTTGAAGCCATGGCAGATGTTGAGAGTGTGATCTGGCAGCACGGTGATGACCAGAGCAGACAAATGAATTTGTGCCCTGTCTACAGGTGGTGTGACAGGAGCAGGAGAACGTGGGCTGCTTCTACCAGGGTCCTCTTCTTTGCTGTGAAGATAGCAAACTGAGCTCCTGCAAGGGAGCAAGTCAGAAAATGCTTCATGGCTCAGAGACCAAAGTCTGTCCCCTTACCTTGGTCCTTTCCATTCTGGATTTTTTCTGTTTCTTCTTCATCTTCTTCCTCTGCTTTAAAAAAAAAAAAAAAAGATGGGGGGAAAGAAGACATGAGACAGGAGAGAATAGAGGAAATCAAAGAATCATGGAATACGGAATTGGTTTGATTGGAAGAGACCTTTAAGATGATCAAATCCAAACATTAACACAATGCTGCCAAATCCACCAACAAAACCATGCGCTTCAGCACTGCATCTACATGGCTTTTAAACCCCTCCAAGGATGGTGACTCCACTACTGCCCTAAAATTAGGACTTTCAGACTGAGATCAAATCCAAGGAAGAAAAAATATAATGGATTACAGTGAGGTGACAACCTTGAAGGATCCCTCCTGGTGCTGCAGGGTTTGCCCATACAAAGTTGTCAGTGATGCTGATGGTCACACTGGGGCAAAGCCACACCACCGGTGGTGTGCTGTGCCCACAGAGACAGCCACTCATTTGGTGTCCAAGAGCTGGTGGTTCATCATATTTAGCTCTGGTTAAGCTGAAGAGTTTATGGCCAGGCTCCTATCTATGGAGGAGAGTGGGAGCAGAAGGTCACATTCTTCTGCAGGTAGTGGCTCATATCTCTCTGCACAGTGACACCTGAGCAAACAGGTAAAGCAGTGATATCAACCCTGCCTACTTCAGATGCTGTGGGGAGCAGAGCTAATGAGGAGATATGCAAGGAAGGGCTCAGTCTTGACAAACTGAGGTGTTCTGAATTGAGATGATCAAAGGGGACCTCACAACCATTTGCTCTTTTTGTTGCTTTGACACCAGGACTGATGAGACATCTGAGAGTCACACAGTGACTACTGAGTGGTGACCATTGATGAGTCCTTCTCCTCCCCTACTCTGCCCTAGTGAGGTCACATTTGGAGGTCTGGGTCCAGTTCTGGGCTCCCCAGTTCAAGAGAGACAAGGAACTGCTGGAGAGAGTCCAGCAGAGGCTACGAAGATGCTGAAGGAACTGGAACATCTCTGTGAGGAGGAAAAACTGAAAGCCTTGGGTCTGTTTAACCTGGAGGCCTGAGAGGGAATCTTCTCAATGCTGATCAATAGCTGAAATGCAAGAGGCAAGATGATGGGGCCTGACTCTTTTCAGTGGTGCCCAGTGACAGGACCAGGGACAAGTGGCACAAACTTCAACCCAGGAGGTTCTAACTGAACATGAGGAAAAATGTCTTTCCTGTGAGGATGGTGGAGCCCTGGACTAGGCTATTCAGAGAATTGTGTAGTCTCTTTCCCTAGAGAGATTCCAAACTCACCTGGATGTGATCCTGGGCAACCTGCTGTGGGTGACCCTGTTTTAGAAGAGGGGTTGGGCTAGATTATTCCCAGAGGTCCCTTCCAAGCCCTACCATGCTGGAATTCTGGAGTTCTGTGTGATGCAAATGCAAAAGAGATCAAGAACAAAGCCAAATGCCTTTCAAACAACCAGAGGTAGGCTGAACTCAGCAGCCACTTTTCGTCCTGAACTTGCCTCCTGCTGAGCCCCCTCCAGCAGCATCACAACTAATCATTGGAGATCAGCAGCATGTGTCTTTAAGTTCAGTTGGAGTAAAAATGGTCTCAGTGGTCCCTTGACAGCACCAGGAGTATCAGATTATTAGATATGGGATAGTCAGAGCACCTCTGGAAGCCCAGATGGGAAAGGGAACCCTGAGCAGTGTCTCCTTTCTGAAGGAATCTTTCTTTCTGAGCTCCCGTGAAGGTATGGAGAGACAAGAAGAGGTGTGGGTGATGCAGGCACTGGCATTTCACACAACACAATGCCTGCAGCTCCACTGGGCTATCCTGGGTTTGGAGGAGGTGTCAATTCTCACAGCTTACCTCTGAGACAATATGTGCTAGATCCTCTCAGCTGCAGATAACTCATGCTTTCCCTAATCTACACAAGTGAAATGGTTTCAGATACTTTCAGGGGTGCTCAGCACAAAAGAGACATGAACCTGTTGGAGAGGGGCCAGAGGAGGCCACAGCAATGATCCAAGGTCTGGAGCCCCTCTGCTGTAAGGATAGGCTGAAAGAGTTGGGGTTGTTCAGCCTGGAGAAAAAAAAAGTCTCCAGAGAGACTTTCTTAAAGGGATCTATCAGAAAGCTGGGGACAGACTTTTTAGCAGGGCCGGTTATGATTGTTTTAAACTAAGAGGGAAGATTCAGACTAGTTTGAAACAAGAAATTGTTTTTGGTGAGGGAGGTGAGACATTGTCTCAGGTTGCTCAGAGAGGTGGTAGAAGTCCCATCCCTAGAAATGTTTCATGTCAGGTGGGACAGGGTTCTAAGCAATCTGCTCTAGTTGAAGACGTCCCTGTTGGCTGCAGGGTGGTTGGACCAGATGATCTTTAAAGGTCCTTTCCAACCTAAACCATTCTATGATCTCTGATGAGCTGCAAGGCCTGTCAGGAGCTCAAACCTGGGCTGCTGGCATTGCCAGTCTCTGCGCAGTCTCAGAGGAGGGCAGGATTACTGTGGGTCCAGCCAACACCAGCCTTGCCTTCCGCCAGCCCAGAGCAGACCCTGAGCTTGGCCAGACCCCTCTGCTATTAAAAGCAAAAAATAAATGACTGCAGACATCTGGTTTGGGCAGAAGCTTGGCTTGCCAGGTTTCAGCCTGGAGGGGAAAGAGCTGTGCGTCTCCAGTGTGGTGATTTATTGAGGGCACACTTGGCCCCTTGCAGCAGCGGCACCAGCACCAGTGATGCTGCTGTCGTACAGGAAAGACTTTATTAACTCACAGCTGCCTTTGCAGCCCAGGCACCGGGCAGAGAGGGGCTGAATTTACTGCTTGGCTGTAAAATATCAACCTGGTTTATAGCGGTGAGTTCTCCGCAGTGGGGGAAAAAAAAAAAAAAAAAAGGAGCCTGGTTTTAATGTGGGGTTTAATGAATTTATGAGGGGGGATTATGTGATGCAACTACTGGATAAAGCATGGGGCTGGGGGAGGCGTGGAGCAGAAACAGGGATGTTCTGAATGCAGAATGCTTCACCTCTGCTGGAAAAGGGAAGGCAGCCCACAAACGAGCTGCTGGATCCTAAAAGATCACCTAGTCCACCACCGATAATGAAGCATCTCTCTGACCAGGAAAGGCTGAGAGACCTGGGGCTGTTTAGTCTGGAGAAGAGCACACTGAGAGAGGATCTTCTCAATGCTCATCAACACCTGAAAGGCAGGGGGCAAGATGAGGCCAGACTCTTTTCAGTGGTGCCCAGCAATAGGACAGGACACAAACCAGAACCCAAAAGGTTCCACCTGAACTTACTTCCTATGAGGGTACTGGAGCCCTGGACCAGGCTGCTCTGAGAGGTTGTGGTGGCTCCTCTGGAGACATTTCAAACCTGCCTCGACATTGTGATCCTGGGCAACCTGCTGTAGATCCTGCTTTAGCAGAGGGGTGTTAGACTGGATGGTCCTCAGAGGTCCCTTCCTACTCCCACTATCATGCTGGGATTCTGTGTGGCGAAGGTTGAGATGCGTTGCTGGGCTACAGCAGAAGCTGCTTCAGTCTCATCAGGATGTTTACCTCCACTGGCACAGGAAAAATGGCACAAAGGGAATAATTATTGCTTTTTCCACATCGCTGTTTAATCCTCTGTTGCCACTGGTCTCACACACATTTACTGTATATTTGTGATGATGGCATCTAATGGGGATTGATTGCAGAGGGACCTCACGATCAAGTACTGGTGTCACTAGGCAATGCTTTGGAGACACTCACAGATCTGCCCCAGCTCCTGCCTTGTGTTATAGGGGAGCTCTGACTTCCAAAAGTGGGACTGGGAAGCAGCACTTCTGCTTCGAAGTAGTTCAGGAGAGGCTTGAAGGAAGAGCTTCTCAGTGCTGTTACAGATGCACTGATCAATACGAGCAGGAACTGGATGTGAGTCATGAATCACTAATGGTGCCATCAGCCAGGCCCATGTCTGCAGAGCATTGCCCTAACTCTCAATGGTAAAATCAATGGAGAGCCTGTTCAGAAGGTACTTGGAGTTCTCAGGAAGGTCAGCTTTAGAATGTTATTTCCACTTTATCATTGAAAAAACGTACACAGAATCTCACAGGTTGCTTTCAATAGCCTTTATAAAAAATACAGAATCATAGAATCATTTTGCTTGTAAGACACCTTTGAGATCATTGAGTCCAACTCTCAACCCAGCACTGCCAGGTCACCACCACATTATGTCATGTCCCTTGGCACCACATCTTTTAAACCCCTCCAGGGATGAGCACTGCACCGCTGCCCTGAGCAGCCTGTTGCAGAGCTTGACAAGCCCTTTACAGAAGAAATTGCTCCTCATGTCCAACTTAAACCTCTGCTGACACAGCTTGAGGCCATTTCTTCTTCTCCTATTGCTTGTTCCTTGGGAGACCAGACTAACAGAAATCTAAAGACCAATTTCCCTTTTCTGCATGAGTCAGTAATTAACTCTTACCAGAATGAAGCTCCTTCACCAGTGAGGACATGGTGTTTGTGATGGAATCGGCTGCTACTAGTAGGTCATTGCGGAGGTTCCTCCTTGTACCTGGGAGCAGAGCAAACACACAGTCAACAGTGCCACTGCCTCACCTCCTCATGCCATGATGCTTGCCCACATGCTCAACCTCATTGCTCTTCACAAGGGTGTCCTCCTTGGGATAGCACTTGGACGACCCAGCATGTGGTAGAGCCTGGTCAGAGCCACCTTGCTTAACAAGAGGTGATGATTTTACACAGAACAGTTGGACTTGATGATGTTAAAGCCTTCTTCCAACCAAAACCATCCTATGATTCCATGATTTGCTCTGGAAGAAGTCAGTTGTGCTTGGCTGCCTGATGGCTATCACACCACTCTTCTCAACAAGGACACTGCTCATACATCAGCTGAAGGGCAGATGCATGTCTCCCCAAGACTTGAGTGGCTGGGTGCAAGCTGTGCCACAGCCCATGCCTGCTGTCTGTGCAGAGTTGTTACTGCTGCCAGATCCTCTGCTGTAATCAATACCACTGAGGTTTGAGTGCAGCAAGAGACAACTGACTTCTCACCCTCCTGCATCACTGGAGGAAGCAATCCTTTTCCCTGGGATGCCACGCAGTCAGGAGCATGGCACCCTGATGTCACTCACTGTGACACTATCTAGTGTCAGTCTGCACACCCAGCTTGTGCCAGCCTCTGCTCCAGGAACCCCATCAGCAAGTGAACATCTGCTATGGCTCTGCAAGAACAGCTAGGAGGGGCCAAGATCAGCAGAGGAACTGTCGAACTGGCTGCTGCATGTAGAAGAGAGCAGCAAAGGCAGCAGGGGTTGATAATAATTGTCTCTTGCTGAAAATGGGAAGATAATGATCTTCTTTGCTAGCTGTTCTGGCTCTATGTGGCAGAGCTGGCCATTATATCATAGAATCACGGAATTGTTTTCATTGGAAAAGACTTAAGATTACCAAGTCCAACTGTTAATCCAGCACTGCCTCAGCATCATATTTACATGCCCCTCAACATCACATTTACAAGTCTTCTAAACCCCTCCAGGGATGGGGAGTCCACCACTGCTCTGGGCAGCCTGTTGCAGGGCTTGACAATCCTTTTGGGGAAGAAATTATTCCTCATGTCCAACGTAAACCTTCCCTGCAACAGCTTGAGGTCATTTCCTCTTGTTCTATGACTTGTTCCCTGGGAAAAGAGACAGACCCCACCTCACTCCAACCTGCTTTCTGGGAGCCTTAGAGAGCAAGTCTTCCCTGACCCTCCTTTTCTCCAGGCTAAACAACTCCAGTTTCCACAACCACTCCACACAAGCAAGACTTGTGCTAGACCCTTCACCAGCTTCATTGCCCTTCTCTGCACACTCTCCAGCACGTCCGTGTCACTGTAACGAGGGACTCAGAACTGAACCTAGTATTCGAGGTGTGGCATCAACAGTGCCCACTACAGGGGGACGATCCCTGGCCTAGTCCTGCTGGCCACGCTATTGCTGACTGAGGCCAGGATGCTGTTTGCCTTCTTGTCCACCTGGACACATGCTGACTGTTGACCAACACCTCCAGATCCTTTTCCTCTGGGCAGTTTCCAGCCACTATGCTTCAAGCCTGGAGTTCATGGGGTTGTTGTGACCCAAGTTCTTTACCTGGCACTTGGCCTTGTTTTACCTCATCCCACTGGCCTATCAATCCAATCTGATCAGGTCCCTCTGTAGAGCCTTCCTACTACTCTCCAGCAGATTAATCCTCCTATCCATCTTGGTGTCATCTGCAAACTTACTGAGGGTGCCCTCAATCACTCTGATGAGAACAGGCCTCAGTATTGAGCCCCGAGGGACACTACTTGTCACCGGCTGCCAAATGGAGTTAACTCCATATTCTTGTGGCTGCACATCCTACCAACTGCAGTCCAATTTCTCTGTGCCCACAGACACTGCAGACATGACTCACTGTCCTTGCTGAGCCCCTTTTCCTCCAGCACCTTTTTGTGCGCCTTGTTTCTGTTTGATCTGGAGGCTTTGATGGCATGGAGCCGTAGTTTCTGCCCAGGTTGTGAAGCTGATGGCCCCAAGCTGAAGTGTTGCTGGTCCCTGTGCTGGCTCACTGGCACCACCTCAGCTGCGCTTGAGCTTTAACTGCTCACAGAAAACAGCTTTAGGTGGCCTGTTATCCCGCATAAGCAACAGATGTCTGCACTGGCACAGCCTCAAACACTTTGATGCTGAGAGCCTGACATTTCTCCAAGATCTTGGTGCTGAGATTCTGTCTTGCCATTTACTCCAGCAAGGCAGCACATGGAATCACTGGAGACATCCGATGTGACATTTTTCAGCTTTACAGAATGGCAGTGACGACAAATCTACGTTACAGGGTCACTTTTGTTTGAAGTTGGGTGTCAATCTCATTCCAGATGCACTGCTTTTATCTCCCAAATGCTCTGCTGGTTTTCACTCTGTCCTTAGAATCATAGAACAGTAAGGCTGGAAGGAGACCTCAAGGATCATCTAGTTCCAACCCCCTGCCATAGGCAGGGACACCTCCCACTAGCACAGGTTACTCAAGGCCTCATCCAACCTGGCCTTGGACACCTCCAGGGAGGGAGCAGCCACAACCTCCCTGGGCAACCTGTTCCAGTGCCTCACCACCCTCACTGTAAAGAACTTCCTCCTAACATCCAGTCTAAATCTTCCCTCAGCCAGTTTAAACCCATTGCCCCTTGTCCCATCATTGCAAGATCTTATAAATAGTCCCTCCCCAGCCTTTCTGTAGGACCCCTTCAGATACTGGAAGGCTACTATAAGGTCTCCTGGAAGCCTTCTCTTCTCCAGGCTGCAGAGCCCCAACTCTCTCAGCCTGTCCTCATAGGAGAGCTGCTCAAGCCTCCTCCAGATGATCAGAGGATCATCTTCGTGACCCTCCTCTGGACCCGCTCCAACACCTCCATGTCCTTCCTGTGCTGGGGGCTCCAGAACTGCACACAGTACTCCAGGTGGGGTCTGACGAGAGCAAAGTAAAGGGGTAGAATCACCTCCCTTGCCCTGCTGGCCACACTTCTCTTGATGCACCCCAGGGCTCGGTTGGCTGTCTGGGCTGCATGAACGCACTGCAGGCTCATGTTGAGCTTTTCATCAACCCAGAACTCGTTGGCTGTGGAGATGTCAGAGCTTCTGCACTGTGCTGTTTGAGCACTGCTGGAGCATGCTTCCGAGCTGACTCAACTCCATCGGTGGCTTTTTCACAGAACCATCAAATCACAGATTGATTTTGGTTGGAAAGTCCATCTAGTCCAACCCCACTGCTGTGAGCAGGGACATCTGTAACTAGAGCAGGTTCTTCAGAGATCCATCAAACCTTGCTTGGAACTGCTCCAGAAATGAGGCACCTCTCTGGGAAACCTGGGCCCGTGCCTCATCACCCTCAGTCTGGTCTGCATCTCCCCTCTTTCAGTTTAAAACCACTACCCCTTGTCCTGTCATAACAGGCCCTGATGAAAAATCTGCCCCCAGCTTTCTTAATGACCCCTTTAGGTACTGAAAGGGTGCGATTAGGTCTCCCTGAAACCTTCTCTTCTCCAGGCTGATCAACTCCAACTCGCTTAGTTTGTCTTCACACCAGAGGAGCTCCAGCCCTCCAAGTTAGGTTGTCAACTGACCAGCATCACACCCACGATGGGCAGCACCAAGGCACTGGATGTCCCTGTGCAATTTCTGGGAAAGCCTGAAGATACTGGCCAATAATTTAGTATGGGACCTGGATCTAGGACTGACTAGGGAATGGACTGGGTGGGCTGGACCAATGGCCTGAGGCATAACAAGGTTTACTGCTGGGTCCTGCAATTCGGTCACAACAACCTCTAGGCTTGGGGAAGAGCAGCTGGAAACTGCTCATTGCAAAAGGACCTGCGGCTGCTGGTTGGCAGTGGCAGATGAGCCAGCATGTGCCCAGGTGGCCAAGAAGCCCAACAACATCCCGGCCTCAATCAGCATGTAGTCAGCAGGACAAAGTCAGGGATCATCTTCCTGTACTAGGCACTGGTGAGGCTGCAGATCAAATACTGGGTTCAGTTCTGAGTCCCTCACTATGACAAAACTGCTGCTAGAGAGGGTGCAGAGAAGGGCAATGAAGCTGGTGAAGGATCTAGAGCACAAGTCTTGTGAGGAGCAGCTGAGGGAACTGGGGTTGTTGAGCCCGAAGAAAAGGAAGCTTAGGGGAGACCTCACTCTCTACAGCTCCCAGAAAGGAGGTTGGAGTGAGGTGGGGGGTCTGTCTCTTCTCCTAAGGAATGAGTCATAGGACAAGAGAAAATGGCCTCAGGTTGCTATAGGAGAAGTTTAGGTTGGACACGGGGAAATGATTTCTCCCCCTAAAGGGTTGTCGAGCCCTGCAACAGGCTGCCTAAAGAAGGCGATGGAGTCCCCAGTCCCAGGCAGGTTTAAAAGCCATGTAGATGTGGTGCTGAGGGACATGGTTTGGTGGTGACCTGTCAGTGCTGGGTTAACAGTTGCACTTGATAATCCTAAAGGTCTCTTCAAAGCAAAAGTGACTTGAATGATTCTATGACCTGTAACTGAGGAGACTTCTCCGCATCACCTACACAAAGAGGCCACTTTACCCAGATTTCTAGATGTCCCTAACCCTGTCTCTGACCATGGCTGTGAAGGATGACCACTGCCATGCCTGACATTACTTCTGTGAGTGAAAGGTTGAAAAACTCCAGCCTGTCTCCCCTGTGAAGCCGATGAACAATGTTATCGAGCTTGTCTAGACATCTACGTGCAGGAGCCACTTGAAGCCTTTCTGCCTGGTGGCATTCAATTATTTTATTACGAGAAAACACAGAAACTTTATCCTGTTTCCTGCATTTTCCCTTTGCTCTGAATTTGCCTGATTTTGCGTGCCTAGTCTGAAATAGCTCAATTGTGCAGATGGCCCTTCCGGAAGGATCAGCTCGGGAAACTTATTACAGAGGCTGTCGAACATTCTTCTTGCAAGAGTTTGTCTAGGAGTTGAATGAGCCACTGTTGTGGTTACGGTGAGAGGAAGCTCCACCTCTCTCTTGGCAATGGTGCATTGTATTTACATCTGGAGTTCTGGGCTCCCCAGTTCAAGAGTGGCAGGGAAATACTAGAGGGAGTCCAAGGGAGGTCTAGGAGGATGATTAAGGAATTGGAACATCTGCCTTGTGAGAAAAGGCTGAGAGACCTGGGGCTGGTTAGCCTGGGGAAGAGAAGACTGAGAGGATCTTATTAATGTTATTTGTAAATAACCGAAGGGTGGGTGTCAAGAAGGAGCCAGTCTCCTTTCAGTGGTGCCCTGTGATAGGATGAGGGGCAATGGATACAAACTGAAACACAGAAAGTTTCACCTCAACATTAGGAAAAACTTCTTTACTGTAATGGCAATGGAACACAGGAAGAGGCTGTCCAGAGGGGTTGTGGAGTCTCCTTCTCTAGAGACTTTCAAAACCTGGATGCATTCCTGTGTGGCCTGTCCTAGGTGGTGCTTTGGCAGGGAAGCTGAGCTAGTTGATCTTCAGAGGTCCCTTCCAACCCCTATCATTCTATGACTGTACGAACTGAGATGCCCTGAAGGACCACCTTCTCTTCCAAGATGAACAGCAGCATTAGTTTTCTGATTAGATGGAGGCCTCTCTATCTGACTATCTCACCTGGAATATCATCAGGGAATTTATCTAATAATGTGTTACTGCATTCACCCTACGACCATGCAGAAGATCATTACATTGAATTACCTATGGATAAAACTTCTATAATCTTAGAATCATGGAATTGTTTTGGTTGGAAAAGATGTTTGAGATCGTCAAGTTCAGCCATTAACTCAGCACTACCAAGTCACCACTAAACCATGTCCTTCAGAACCACATCTACACAGCTTTTAAAACCTTTCAGGGTTTAAAACCCTGAAAGACTTAGGACTACATAATCAAGGCCCCAGGGATTCAATTCTGTAAGGGTTTCCTAGCACTGACAGGGAAGACGACTTGCGCCATGGGAGGAAAGACAACACATTGACATCCCTGGTTGCTCTTAAGTCAGAGCAGCAAGATGTGGAACAACACTGAGATCTTCACTCCCTTTCTCTCCTCTCTCCCACCATAATATTTTATAAGAATCTGGTAGTTTCTTACAAATCCAGAAATGTCTAATTCCGGGCTCACCACTTCAGAAACTGACAAGAACTACTGGAGAGAGTCCAGCAGTGGCTACAAAGATGAGATCTGGGGCTGTTTAGCCTGGAGAAGAAAAGACTGAGAAGGAATCTTCTCAATGCTTACAAATATCTAAAGATAAGGGTCAAGAGGATAGGGCCAGACTCTTTTCAGTGGTGCCCAGCAACAGAACAAGGGGCAACAGGCACAAACTGGAACCCAGGAAGTTCCATCTGAACACAAGGAAGATTTTTTCTCTTGTGAGGGTGCTGGAGCACTGAAGAGGCTGCCCAGAGAGGTTATGGAGTAGTCTTCTCTGGAGAGATCCCAAACCTGCCTGGACATTGTGATCCTAGGCAATCTGCTGTGGGTGACCCTGCTTTAGCAGCAAGGTTGGAGTAGATGATCTCCAGAGGTCATTTCTGACTCCCACCATTGTGCGGATATGGAAAAGTCAAGCAATATAATTTGAATGTTGTTATAAAAAGCCCCCATAAAATAGGTGTTTTGCAGGCACTGACAATAGATTTTTTGCTTCTGAGGAGTGGTCACCACCACTGACACCAAGCTGCAGTGATGTGGCTGCTGCCCAAGTCGCTAGCCCAGCCCTGTATAATTTAAACAACACCTGGCTCATTGCAACAGATATTTGAGATGTTGTCAGGTGTTAAAAACCTAGAAAAAACCAAGTTTTCACTCTGGGCATTCTCAACAGGTCCTGACGAAGACAATCCCATTATGAAGCAGTCAGTCAAGTAAAAGGCATGAAGGAGCCTGTGATTAATGACGTCAGCTTCTGCCTGGGCCAGGAGCTGGAGGAAGAGAGCTCTGGTGATTGCAAACAGTGCAGAGGAGTTTGCTTTGTCATGGCTTTTCCCTGTGCCTCTGAAGAAAAAAAGCAGATGGATGGAGAGTGAATTTGGTGCCAGAGAAACAGTGCACAATGAAAACAAATCGAGTAGGACAGTTAATGTGCTACTCCAGTCGTGTTCAGTACTCCAGCAGCAAAGGAAATAATTTCTTCTCTTTGTGCTTCCCTCATATTCATCTCTTTGTGCTTTCCCCCTTAAGAAAGAAGAGGGGAAAACACTGAGGCAGATAGAGCTGATTTCCCCAGGAACTGGTGGCACTCATTGCTCTGCTCTTCCCCTTCATGCAGCCTGAAGAAAAGAAAGTTGATCTGCAGAGGAGAATGGGGGGAGGAGAGGCAGCTGCCAAAGACATCACTTGAGAGCTCTCGGCTGTACTATCAAACTTCTTGTAGAGATGAAGAGGAGGCGACTGGACCACCCACAGCAACAGATGGAGTGTTGTGCCTCTGGTATTTGGCATCCTGCCTCCCTGGAAATGCCTGCTCCTGCTGTCATTTCTGGAAGTGTTTAGAGAGATGAGGAGCTTGTTCCTACCCAAGGGATCGGAAAAAGACACCTCCTGAGTTGTAGATACTCTGTGTTTTCAGGCTGGATGTCCTCCATCGCCTGACCCGTTCACTGACCGAAGCTCTGGAGAACAAACAACAGCCTTTCTTGAGTGTGCTGGAGCTCCAGGCTTGACATCCTCGTTTTAGCACCCCAGCCATCAAATTAAAAGTATTGCCTGATGCATCCTGCTCCTCTGCTACCATCCTCACCTTCTTCTGTCAGCAGCTCATTTAGGCATGGAAGAAACTTGTTCTAAAAGGATATAACTCATAAGCAGCTGATAAATAAAGTGCATTCAGAAGAGTGTGGTCAAGAGAGGTTCTCCTTCCCCTCTAACTCTATCCTAGTGAGGAAGCATTTGCAGACCTGGGTCCAGTTCTGGGCACCCCAGTTCAAGAGAGACAAGAAATTACTGGAGAGAGTCCAGCAGAGGCTACAAAGATGAGGGGACTGGAGAAAAGGCTGAGAGACCTAGGGATGTCTAGCCTGATGAAGAGCAGCCTGAGAGGGGATCTTCTCAATGCTCAATATCTACAGGTCGGGGGCAATGGGATGGGGCCAGACTCTTTTCAATGGTGTCCAGTGACAGGACAAGGGCCAATGGGCACAAACTGGAACCTAGGAGGTTCCCTCTCAACAGGAGGAATTTTTTTTTTTTTGGGGGTGGGGGGAGGTTACAGAATCCTGGAGAAGGCTGCCCAGAGA
>WBNM01037371.1:7327-21104 GCA_013399055.1 Ramphastos sulfuratus
GATGGATGGATAGGTGGGTGGATAGGTAGATGGATGGATGGATGGATAGGTGGGTGGATAGATGGATGGATGGATGGATGGATGAGTGGATGAGTGGATGGATGGATGGATGGATGGATAGGTGGGTGGATAGGTAGATGGATGGATGGATGGATGGATGGATGGATGAGTGGATGGATAGGTAGGTGGATAGGTGGATGGATGGATGGATGGATGGATGAGTGGAAATATTTTCAGATAATACCAATATAGACTTAATTTAATGTTTTTGGAGGTTGATGGAAAAAAATCACTTGACTCAATTTTTAATTCTGTTTGGAAAATGTATCTAGACTATGAAAACATAAATATGAAAGTATAGAACACTGATTCTATCCTGCTCAAATGCCAGGCTGATAAAACAAATTTGGCATAACATTTCTTTACATTGTAGTCAGCAAATGGTAAGCCAAAGGCAGACAGAATCTAACCAGGTCTCCAGTCAACTAGGAAAAATACAGTGTCACAGTGAAAAGTAGATTTGGAGGACTGAACAGAGAATAGACTTCCAGTTATTACATACACAAGCATTTTTGAGCAAGCTGTTCTACAATCCAACCTGGTTTGTTGGAGGCTCATGCCTCAGCAGATTTACATTTACCTACCACAGTCACCACTGGCTGCCTCTAAAGCTGTGCTCAGGTATCTGCATTATCAGTTTATGGCAGTTCTGGTTTGACAAGTGGCAGTCAGATAGCAAATTCACAATGGAGAATACTCCCTTGTCCTCAAGTAAGCTCACAACCAAAACTAATGAGGCCTCAGCAGATTCAAGTTCTGATCGGTGAAATGTAAAGGAACTTCTGGGCTGTATTGGAAGGGCTGTGGTTAGTAGGTGGAAAGAGGTTCTCCTCCTTCTCCTCTATTCTGTCCTGGTGAGGCCCCATCTGGGATATTGTGTCCCATTCTGGGCCCCACAAGTCAATAAGGACCTTAGGGAACTGCTTCAAAGTGTCCAGCACAGAGCACAAAGATGCTGAAAGGAGTGGAACATCTCCCTTATGAGGAAGGGCTGAGGGAGTTGGGGCTCCTGTGATGGTTTGGGAGTTTCCCTCCCCCCCCCTCTTCGGAGGACTGAAGCTCTATTTACAGCTCAGCACAATGCACAAGCAGAGATAGACACAACAGACAGGAATAGTTACAGACATAGACAAGTTAAAGGGAATGCAGAAACACAATTCCCCTCCCAGAAATCAGAGTCCCCAGGAGGGGCTCCCAACCACCCTTCCACCTTCTTCCCACCCCTCTACCTTACCTCAGGGTTTGCATTACATGCAAGATGAGTTTGGAGGATGGGCAAGGTGGGTTAGAAGCAAAGTGCTTAGTTAAGTTAGCAGAGAGGCCAAGACCAACAACGGCTAGAGAGCCCAAGATTCTCCGAGAGACACTGTTTTATCTGTGTTTTTGTTCTCATCTCAGCAAGCCTATGAGTGAAGCAGACATCACCAGTGTTTGCTTTTCACAGCCTATAATTTTCTTCATTAAAATATTCCAATTAGCCTCAAACCAGCACAGCTCCTTAGCTTGAAGAAGAAGGAACTGAAGGGTGACTTAATTCATGCTTATAAAGATGTGAAGTGCAGTGCCTGGAGAATGGAGCCAGGCTCTGCTCAGGGATGTCTGATGATAGGAAAAGGGTCAACGGGTGCAACCTAGAGCAGAGGAGGTTCGATGTGTACATAAGGAAAAACATTTTCATTGTAAGGGTGACAACACTAGAGTAAGCTGCCTGGAAAGGTTGTGGAGTCTCCTTCTCTGGAGATGTTCCAAACCTGCCTGTGTGACCAGCCCTAGATGGTCCTGTTCTGGCAGAGGGTTGGACTGGGTGATATTTCAAGGTCCCTTTCAACCCCTAACACTCTGTGATTCCACTCAGAAAGTGCATTAGATGCAGTTTGGATTTTGAGACTATTGCTCTAAAGAAAGTCCAACCTATCCCAGTATCTCTTGTCTCAAATTTGAGAAAGCATTTTTCTCTTGGGAACACATTCTACCTTCAATTGCTTCTCCTTTACTCAGGACCAACCCTGTTATTTCATCTGGGAGCCCTCTTACTTCTTTCTGAGGGTTACAATTACTCTCCATCAACCACCAAAGCAGAAATCCTAGACCTGGTAGAAGCTTGCAATAAATGATCCCAATTTATAAAACAGTAAAAAAAAAAAAAAAAAAGAAAAAAAGAAAAGAAAAGAAAAAAAAGAAAAAAAGAACAGGTTGTTTCTCATGGCTGAGTGTAAGAACAGATCACCAAAAACAGAACCTTATATAACCATAACAAACCCATGTTATATTTTGCTAGAGAATTTTTCACAACCAGATAGACCACATGTAACCACTACAACTATCATAGAATTATAGAATGGTAAGGTTGGAAGGGACCTCAAAGATCATCTAGTTCCAACTCCCTGCCATAGGCAGGGACACCTCCCACTAGTACAGGTCACTCAAGGCCTCCTCCAACCTGGCCTTGAATACCCCCAGGGAGGTTGTGGAGTACAGAATCACCCAATGTGATCAAAGATTACGTTGGGTGATTCTGTGAGCCACAACCTCCCTGGGCAACCTGTGCCAGTGTCTCACCACCCTCACTGCAAACAACTTCCTCCTAACATCCACTTTCAATCTCCCCTCTGCCACTTCAAACCCATTGCCCCTTGTCTTGTCATTCCAAGCCCTTGTCAATAGTCCCTCCCCAGCCTTCCTGGAGCCCCCTTCAGATCCTGGAAGGCTACTCTAAGGTCTCCTGGAAGCCTTCGCTTCTCCAGGCTGCAGAGCCCCAACTCTCTCAGCCTGTCCTCAGAGCAGAGCTGCTGCAGCCCTCTCAGCATCTTCATGTCCTCCTCTGGACCCACTCCACAGTTCAATGTCCGTCCTGTGCTGGGGGCTCCAGAGCTGCACACAGAATGCTGTAAGAAAGCTCATTGCTTCACTAGATTTCCATCTTCTCTCATCCCACATTCCTATACGTATGTGTCTTCACAAAAAAAAATAAAAATTAACAGACTTGTTACATCTCTATGTTAATAAAATTACACTTGGTTAACAGTAAATAGTTATATTCAATAATACCTGCAGGAGTTATTCTAAATGCTTATGGAAAAATAGTAGACTCTGTATTATATTATTGAGGACTATAAATATTCAGTGCCAGGACAACTGCATTTCTCACCCAGTGCCTAATTCTGTGTGTAGCAAAGTCACAGAATCACAGAATTTCAGGGGCTGGAAGGGACCTTGAACGCTCATCCAGTCCAACTCCCCTGCCAGAGCAGGAGCACCTAGACCAGATCACACAAGAACATGTCCAGACGGGTTTTGAATATCTCCAGAGAGGGAGACTCCACGACTCCCCTGGGCAGCCTGCTCCAGGGTTCTGTCACCCTCACAGTGAAAAAAATTCCTCCTCACATTTACATGGAATTTCCTATGCCTCAACCTCAGCTACTCAGCACACTCACAGTTAAGGCTCCTCTCCTGAGGGAAAAATCGTAGGAAAGGATACAGTTATTTATGTCTGAAAGTATGCAGTTATTTATGTCTGAAAGTGTGCTCCTTCATCTAAAAAACTGGAGATTGTCCTTATACCTACTGTCAGTGTTTTGCCTAATGAGATGCAGCACCATTAACTAAACTGCTGAAGTCTGGGAGATCTTTAAAAAGCATTTTTCTCTGTTTTCCATCACAAGAGCCATTCCCGGCAACTACCAGTTTCTGAGACATCCATGCTTTTTCATGCTCTAGGGTAACCTGGTTTGTTAATAATTTTAAAGAAAGCTTGTAATTGAATCAATTTATAAACATTTGAAACAAACTAAGGCTTCTGGAACCTAGTTGGTTAAGAGAAATGATAAATCAATGCTTGCTGATTGTTGAAGCCAACTGACGGGTGGCTTCTATATTTAGGATCCTCCTTACACCTGTCAAGAGACAGAGAGAGACAGCCAGTGAAAAAGAAAGTGTGTGCAACAGAGCAAGCAATTCAGAGACCCATCTCTTGTAACAGGGAGCTAAAAATAAAAGCAACAAAGAGCAATAAAGAAAACAGAGCAAAATCTTATTATTTATATTACCCAGCTGCTCTGTGACATGCTGTCACTGAGCTCTTCGCATAAGGTATGGACCTCATTAGTTATCAGTGACTCCAGCTTCCCACAGGAGGCCACAGCAATACTGAAAGCTGGCTGCAGTCCAACTGTGTCAAGCCTATGCTCCTCAGGTGGATGCCTTTATCTGTCATTCCATAGATGAAAGCACGAGGTCTTTGTGGCAATGCTTTCATTACAAAGTGAACTTCAGTGAATGCTCATCCCCATGGTTAGCGATGTCACTGGAAATGGACTTTCTAGCTTTGATTGACACCTATCTGAATCCAGGCTGCTCTTCACTTGCTAATCAGACAGCACTTCTTTCTATACTGATGTGCTGTGGATGCATACTTGAAGATAATAAAAGGAAAGTCATGTAGATTGCTTTAAATAACACTGTGCAACTCATTAACGAAACAATGCTGTTGCCAAGGCTTCAAATCCACCTTTTTTGTTTTAAAGGGAATAACAGAGGAGATCCACATTTCAAATGGAAAAGCATTCAGCTGTAACAGGAGCTTGCTTTCAACACATGGATGATGCCTTCCTTCCACCTTAGGTGCACCACTCCTTTAGAAATTTTGATTTGCCAGTAAACAGAAATATTAGAGTTTATGCAGGTTAGGGATAAATGAGTAACACTGCTTGGTGAAAGAGGAAAAATCATGCTATTGGAGTTTGCACACACACCCCTTCATAAATGTTACATTGCCATTCCTAAACAAAGAAACTGAATTTCATTCTACCTTCCCTGACTCATGTAATAATAAGCCAAGTAACCTTTTAAATAATATCTGATTCACCAGCAGATTCCCTGCTATTTTTTTTTAAAGAAAACCAAATGGCCTTTAAGTATTAACCAGTGTTCAATAAATGGTATCTCTTACTGGCCAAGATTAATTTAAGTTTGTATAACTACTACCTGCTCAAAAAGCAAACCAAAAAAAGCCTTCTTTCCCCAATCAACAGCAGATGAAATGGGTATTTATTTGTTAAAATTTAATGATCTGCATATTTGGGTGAGAGAAGATTCTCATCGTGAAAGATGTTAAATACTTGTAAATGTAGATGTTTCAGTTCGGAAACACACCACAGACAGCAACTGAATTTTCTCAGAAGTGACCCGAATTATTTGGCTCCCTTCTAATTCTGACCACTAGTAGGTAGTTACACTCATTACATCAGTGGAGTGTAAATAACTAATGTTTCTGTAGACATGTAATTATACAAAGACAAGAACAAATGTGTTCCCCCAGACAATGATGTCATCAATGAACTGCAGGTGATGAACTTACATTCAGCTCGATAAAGAACTAAAGCCATATGGATGAAATTTGTGTGTGATCAACACAACCATGCACTAAATGCATGTACCTTAAAACAGCAGAAATCATAGAATCACAGAATGGTAAGGCTGGAAGNAATTCACTGAAGCTGAGATATGAGACATTTGAGTCTCACCATGAGGCCCTTCTGTCTGAAGACACAACAGGACCACATTAGATGTAATAAATTAATGCATGTAGCGTCTAGAACTGGCTGTGCCCAGTGCTAGAAATAATTATGCTATTTGCAGCAAAACTGGAGTGTCTAGAAATACTGCACAGAATCATAGAACCATTATGGCTGGAAAAGACTGAGTCCAACAGTAATCCAATTACTGTGACGACTAAACTAGGTCCTAAAGTGCCACGTTAATGTGCTTCTTGATCACCACCAGGGATGGCAACTCCACCACCATCAAAAAAACGTCTGCAGGATAAAAATGATAAGTTTTATGAAATCCTAAAAGGTGACAACATACATTTACAACAGACTATGAGCCTTGTACTGGGAAAACTACTGTTCTGTCCTGTGTATGACTAATGGTGTCACCTATAGCAGAGGTTAGACAACTCCATTGGTTAGTAAACTATAGAATCATAGAATGGTAAGGTTGGAAGGGACCTCAAAGATCAACTAGTTCCAACCCCCTGCCATAGGCAGCGACACCTCCCACTAGGACAGGTCACTCAAGGCCTCCTCCAAACTGGCTTTGAACACCTCCAGACAGGGAGCAGCCACAACCTCCCTGGGCAACCTGTGCCAGTGTCTCACCACCCTCACTGNCTCATGTTGAGCTTTTCATCAACCCAGAACCATTCAACCATTTAACTTCTTGCCAGCATTACAGGTATGTCAGTCCTTCACTGATAACAGTAATGAATGTATAGGAGAAAAAACTACAGAAAGTGATTTGGCTGTCCTGATTCATGTTAGAGGTGCATGCATACTTGTAAACATAATATTACCCCTGCCATTATTTGTTGTTCTACAGCTATTATCAGAGAAAACCCTCAGGAGACATAAACTATACTGCTTAATCATTACTTATTACTAGGGATATTGTTTCCATGCCAAACTTCCTGTCTGAGGCTCTCTCTCTCACAAACTTCTGTCACACAGAATCCATAATACTTGGTTTATTTCTTCTTTGGACCTTCCAAGCACTGTGCTAGTAAGAATGGAGGCACTGCTGCTACTCAAGGTCTGTATGGAGGAATACTCAGTCACCTGGTCTGAGATACTAAATCATTCATATACATTAAATTGAATTGTACACAATAAATTGAACCATAATGGAAATTATATTCATTAACACATCAGAGATATAATAAATGATGCAACAGATTCCTTTCTGTGCATAATTTCTATGACATTTTGAGATAGATTTACCACCAGAAAAAAATCAGGGAAGACAGATCACTTCCATGTAGTTTTAACATTATTTTATCCCATAGTACACTAACAGAAAAACTCAAATTTAATTTAATTAGAAGATGTGACCTAAGACAAAAGCAGATATAGTTCATCATCACAATATAGAATCATAGAATCATGGAATGGTAAGGTTGGAAGGGACCTCAAAGATCATCTAGTCCCAACCCCCTGCCATAGGCAGGGACACCTCCCACTAGTACAGGGCACTCAAGGCCTCCTCCACCTGGCCTTGAACACCTCCAGGGAGGGAGCAGCCACAACCTCCCTGGGCAACCTCTTCCAGTGCCTCACCACCCTCACTGGAAAGAACTTCCTCCTAACATCTAGTCTAAATCTCCCCTCTGCTGACAACAAAGCTGTCATATGTAGAAGTCTTTCAGACCATCCACAAATCCTCTACTGAAATAAGCCTTTAAAAATCATGTAAGAAAATATAGAATTGTAGAACCAGGCAATCATAGGATCATGGAGTGGTTTGGCTTGGAAAAGACCTCCAAAGGTCATCTAGTCCAAACTCCTTGCAATAAGCAGGGTCATCCTCCACTAGATTGCTGAGAGGCCCATCCAACTTGACCTTGAATGTGTCCAGGAACATATTGTACCAGAATTACTTAGTGATAATTCCTTCAGACGAAATATCTAATACAGTGCTCGATCCGAAAATCTGGAAGTCAAAGCCTACAGCAGAAACATTTTATTGAGAATCACAACACCATTGAATGTTTCTAAGTGAACGTAAAAACCGAAGATTGCTGCTGGGACTTGGTTTTCCTCCTCAGTTAATAATATAACAGTTGCGGGAAAAAATGATTAAGCAATGGGAAAAGTACTGTCCATCTCCCAAGTAATACAGGAGTGGGTTTTTTCTTTCAGATTTCTCTTCATTACAAATTTAGAAGCCTAACAGTTTGGAAGCACCATAAAAAGTTTCAGAGAATGAATCCACAATCTATCTAGTTGTATTGTCAAGGCATTGTGTATATTTAATCCAAGTTTTCTCTACCTTAATTTGCAGGTTAAAGTCTGCAGACCAGCTGATAGACTGAATTATAGAATCATAGAATCATAGAATGGTAAGGTTGGAAGGGACCTTCATCTAGTTCCAACCCCCTGCCATAGGTACAGGTCACTCAAGGCCTCATCCAGCCTGGCCTTGAACACCTNTAATGAATTAATCTTTACCATAATTCTAACAGCAGTTTATATTTAGACTCCTATTTTGTTACAACAGGTAATAGCAAAAAATCAACAATCACAGAGCATATTACATTTTGAAAGCATTGTCCAAACAATTTACTATGCCCTTTTGAAGAATTCACAGATGAAGGAGAAAACTGGATAAGAACAGAAAAATAAAGTCTAGAACTGCTAGGGTTTGTTGTTTTTTTTTAATAAATAATTAGCTTGGAAGTCTTAATCCAGCACTAATTTACAACTTTGAAACCTTTTCTAGTTTTGAGATGCATTGAACGAGCTTCTAAAAAAAAAAGTAAGTGCATCAATGATAAGGGGTTAAATTTGTATGGATGCAGACAAAAACTGGTGAGTTATTTCACTTGAGAGAAAAAAATCAGGTGGCCATCAAAGTGCTGGGTTTAGAGCTTCTGAGAATTTGTTTTTAATTGTATCATTTCAGTTTCATTTCAGACTCTTGGGAGAATTGCACAAACAATGTAAAATAACAATACTTCACTGCAAATAGCCCTTTTTTTGCATTGATTTTGTTTAGATAGACATTGAGTGGTTAAAAAAAAAAAAAAAAAAAGATTGTGTAATTGCTCTATTTGGAAAATAGCATTAGCAGCCAAGAAAACCTTCATTAGTTCATTATCCAATTTTCCCAGGTGAAAGAGATGTCGTATGGAGTGTGTGTGTCCCTGTCAAATCACAGAGTGACAAAACACAAACTGCAATCTATCTAAATTACTGTTGAATGAGAAGCTCCATTCCATGACAACAAACAAAACTCTGTGCATCACGTGGACTGTGTTTTCCTATCACGTATTTCTTTAAGGATTTTGGACTAAAACACACTGAAGAATACTGGAAGTTTTACATATAGATATATAGATGTATAGATGTATAGATTTATATAGATGTATATAGATTTATATAGATGTAGATATATATAGATAGATATATATATATATATATAATTGCTTTGCAGATACAAAGATGTTTCATTGTAGGTAATGAATCAGAATCATAGAATAGCTTGAGTTGGGAGGAACCTCCTAAGGTGACATCCTCCACTAAATCAGGCGGCTCAGAGCCTTGTTGAGCCTCACCTCCACACACTTGAGCTCAAACACCTCCCTGGGCAACCTGTTCCAATGTTTCACCACCCTCATGGTAAAGAACCTGTTCCTACCACCCAGTTTAAAGCTCTCTTCTAATTTTAAACCATTATGCCTTGTCCTATCACTACGAGCCTTTGTAAACAGTCCTTCTGCACCTTTCTTGTAGTCCTCTTTCAGGTACAAGAAGGCTGCTACTAGGTCTCCCAGATGCTGGACAACCCCAGCTCCCTCAGCCTGTCCTCATAGCAGAGGTGTTCCAGCCTCCTGATCACTCCTCTGGACCCACTCTATAAGATCCATGTCCTTCCTGTGTTGAGGGCTCCAGAGCTGGATGAAGTACTCCAGGTAAGGTCTCACCAGAGCAGAGTACAGTGGCAAAATCACCTTTCTCCATCTGCTGGCCACACTACTTTTGATGAAGGTCAGGGTGCCATTGACCCTCCAGGCTGCAAGGGCACACTTGACTCACACCCAGGTTCTCATGCAGATCCTGCAGGATCATGCAGGATCATGCAGATCATGCAGGATCTCGTTCCAGATCCTTTTCTGCATGGCTGCTCTCAATTTCATCACCCCCCAGCCTGTATTGATATCAAGGGCTGCCCCCAGGTTTTATTGCCAGAGACAAGGTATGTCCTTTGCAGGTATCTGCAAAACCCAGCTGCCATGTTAGTCTTACATTGGTGTTGCATCTTGAATAATTAGTTGTAGAAAAGAACTTTTAAGTCAAAAACATAAAAGCTGTAAATTCAAACAACCAAAATAAGAATTCATCTGCATTTTAACAAGCATGTGTAAACACAGTTCTGCCTTTGTGTATATATTTCACATCCTCAAAGAAATGCATTTCCAGGAGAAAAAAATGGTTGTTAATTTCATAACTTGAAGATGGGATCCTAATGAATATGCATAAGGAAAACAATTTAAGGCCATAAGGCAATTTCAGCATCTTGCAGTCCTTAGTTCTCAAGTTTTTAGCTAGGTTAGTAGGTTAAATTACTTGGAACATATTTTTCTAAAGACTGATCAGCACTTTATTCTATAAACAGATTATTCCCTCAGAGAGTAACAGGACAACTGTATAATAGAATGCTACTCACTAAAAATAAATATAAGGTAATTAGATACATGGAACAAAATATTTAAGTTGCTGATGTTCAATCTGTGCTTGCAAAGCTGAAATCATCACTACTGCATACCTAAAGTGTTTGTGGCAGCATGGATATCTAAAAGAGTAATGAAGTATTTTGTGTGCAAAACTACCTTGAAGGCAATAAAAGTATTTTATTTTATAAATAAATGGAGTTATGAAAGGAAAAATCACTGTCAGTAAAATATTCCTTATGGTCATTTGTTAATTAGGAGGAAGTTAGGAGGAAGTTCTTTACAGTGAGAGTGGTGAGACACTGGCACAGGTTGCCCAGGGAGGTTGTGGCTGCTCTTTCCCTGGAGGTGTTCAAGGCCAGGTTGGAGGAGGCCTTGAGTGACCTGTACTAGTGGGAGGTGTCCCTGCCTATGGCAGGGGGTTGGAACTAGATGATCCTTGAGGTCCCTTCCAACCTTACCGTTCTATGATTCTATGATTCTATGGTAATTGTATCTCTCACTGTCCATGCAAGGAAGCAATCAGTACTTTTATTCCTAGTTTTGTGGACTGGAAGGTGTGATAGGAGCATTTGTACAGTAGATGAGTAAAAATGCTGGCCAAGTGCTGGCCAAGCAAATCAGCTTTAGCATCAGAATTTCACCTCATCTCCCCATAAATGTCCCCTTTCATAGTAAACTTAGTCTCATTAGGGAAAAAAAACATTGTCTGCCAATTTCTTGCTGATTTTAAATGTAATCACTTGAACAATCAAAATTTCATACCAGAAGGTGAACAAATTATTTGGCTGTGCATAATGAGGGGTTAAAACGAATTACTTGTATCACTCCTACCATTACAAATTGCAGTGTTAAACTGTAGAATTAATTGCTTAAGAATAAACACAGCAAAGTAAATTTGGGAAGCCACTTCCAGTTACAGTTATCCTGACCATTAATAGATGTTGCAGGATTTTGAAAATGAGAATATTTCTTCCTTACAACACCATACACATATAAAACTGTGCTTGTCTCTAATCTGGGGCAATATTTTTAAATGCCTTCTAGCACATTAAGAAGTTCCTTTTAACACGGACACTTGCCCAGTGGGGCTCAGACAACGAAGTGGTGTCAGACCTTATCATTTAAAAGGAAGACAAATGGCCACATCTGATATCATACATGGTTTCTTTGTTATATCTTACTATTCCCCTTTGCACAGGCTAATAAAATCATGTGTTATGTTTTATTTCCTATAATTTTTACAATCAGGCCTTGACAGTGATGACTCACTCTGTTGCAATGAAAGCTGTGCGTGTTTAATCAGAAATTATTTTATGTGGATTCATCCTTGAGCACAGGATTTAAATGATAGAGGACTGATCCTCATTTTGCCCAAATTACAGTGGTGCAAAGAAGGATGAAGTTGGGTACCTAATCATTTCCAAAGATGTTAAAAGCACATCCCAAGACATACTCTCAGTCATGCAACAAACCAATTAACCCTTCATGTATTTCTAATCAGTCAAAAGTGACTATGGGGATCAGATTCTGCTTTCATTTACTGCAAAGCTTTTCTCCATGGGGATGGTATAGTGAAAATCTCCTTCAGACATCATAAAATCATAGAATCATAGAATCTAAGGTTGGAAGGGACCTCAAAGATCATCTAGTTCCAATCCTCTACCATAGGCAGGGACCCCTCCCACTAGTACAGGTCACTCAAGGCCTCATCCAACCTGGCCTTGAACAACTCCAGGGAGGGAGCAGCCACAACCTCCCTGGGCAACCTGTGCCAGCATCTCACCACGCTCACTCCAAAGAACTTCTTACTAACTTCCCGTCTAACTCTCCCCTCTGCCAATTTAAACCCATTGCCCCTTGTCCTGGCATTGCAAGACCTTGTCAATAGTCCCTCCCCAGCCTTCCTGTAGGCCCCTTCAGATCCAGTAAGTCTACTCTAAGGTCTCCTGGAAGCCTTCTCTTCTCCAGGCTGCAGAGCCCCAACTCTCTCAGCCTGTCCTTATAGCAGAGCTGCTGCAGCCCTCTGAGCATCTTCGTGGCCTCCTCTGGACCTGCTCCAACAGTTCCATGTCCTTCCTGTGCTGGGGGCTCCAGAACTGCACACAGGTCTGCATAAGTAGACCTTAAATAGAAACTAGTTGATGTTGGACCACCTGACTATCACCAATCATGTACCTTTACAACCATATTTCTTACAGAAGCAGGACACCTTGCAATATGCAACGTTTAGTCAAGCAAGATAAACAAGGGTTATCATTCCCACTTCAGAAATGGCAACAGAAGGAATAAAACCAGAAGTAGCCAGTGATGCAAAAGCAGCAAGCAGCAGATCAGGTTCATGAACTCAAACACCATGAGCCGTTGGCCAGTATTGTGCCCACCTATTGCCTCAGTTTTAATGACGAAGTAGAAACTTCACATTACAGATTTCACAAAAACTGGGCACCTCCAGCTCCAAGTGACTTCAGCAGCGTGAACAACGATTTGCAATGTGGCAAAGGAGTGCAGCTCGCAGGCAGCACTGGCATGAGTCAGATAGGCTGGCTTCTTTTCATGATACTGTCTGCAGATTTTTGCTGACTACTGTTAGTTTCTAAAAATGCTGTTGGGCTTATGTTTTACAATCTGTGTACATCCAAGAAGTACAGATCATGGGGATTAACTTTTTCTAGCTCCACGGATCTCAAGTTACCAAAAGAAGCAGCGATAATGGTATCTTTTCTACAAAGATTCTATTATAAAAATACCCTTTGAGAACCAGGATAAACAGAGCTATTACCCATCCATGAAAGGTTTGGTCATGCAAGTTTCTGAGATAAGGTAGGAAATATGGCAAACACACATCTTAATAAACAGGGCTTAACAGCTTAACAACACTTTTCAACTACAGAGGGATTTAGAAGCATTAGCTAACAAATTAATCTTGACAATCAACCCCTGCCTGACTAAATGGTAAGACATTGCAGTTCTCTACTTTTGTGAAAGAAATCAGTGTGCAGAACTAAGGTACAGCACTTAAGAAATAAGGCAAGACAGATAAAAAAAAGACATATAATGCTAAAGAGCTCAGCCAAGATACACACAATCCAGTATGTACATCATACAAATCAAAATGTTTTTTTTCTTTACTAAACTTTTGCCACTGAATTCATTTGAGGAGAGCCTAATCATCCTAACAAAGGATAACTTTCCAAAGAAGGGAATCATAGAATGGTAANCGTTACATCTCTATGGTAACTTGGTTAACAGTAAATAGGGATATTCAATAATATCTGGAGGAGTTATTCTAAATGCTTATGGAAAAAATAGTAGACTCTGTATTATATTTTATTCTAATTCCTTCTGCTAAAAGAAGTTGGTCATTTACAGAAAACAAAAACAAAAAAATAAACCAAAACAAAACAAAATAAAAATCAATAAATAATTTTTTTAAAAGCCCAAACAAACACAACCTCTGCATAAAGATTTGCATGAAAACCAACTGCA
>WBNM01037376.1:0-19900 GCA_013399055.1 Ramphastos sulfuratus
CCAGTCCATCCCAGTCACTCCCAATCCCACCCAGTCCCTCCCAGACCCCACCCAGTCCCTTCCTGACCCTCCCAGATCCCCTTCCAGCCCCTCCCAGTGTCCTCCCAGTCCTTCCCTGATCCGCTTCCAGTCCCTCCCTAATATCTTCCCAGTCCCTCCTGGTCCCTCCCAGATCCCCACCCAGTCCCTCCAATTCCCCCTTAGTCCCTTCCAGTCCCTCTCACTCCCCTCCCAGATCCCCTCCCAGTCCTCTCCCAATACATGTCCCCTCACAGTCACTCCCAGTCCTCTCTAACCTCTCCCAGTCCTTCCCAATCCCTCCCACATCCTCCCCTCCAATCTTTTCCAGACCATTCCAGTCTCCTCCCAGTCCCCTCCCAGATCCTCTCCCAGACTGGGAGTTGTCATGGTCTGAACAGTGGTAGTTCATTTGTTAGTGTGATCTCAAAGTGCAAGCACAGGCAACTTACGCCAAGGGGTTTTACAGCAATCAGCAGGGAAACTTTATTGTTTGGCCATAAGAAATAGAGAAGAGTGAAAGGAGGAAGGAGAAAAGTAAAGTGAAGAGAGGAATGGGGAAGAGGTCCCACCAAAAATGCAAGCATCCCAAAGATGTCTCTCTGGTCCAATGTCCTGCTGGTCCTCCTATTCTTCTTGTTGTAGCCTTCTTTCTTCTTGCTGCTGGAAAAGACCTCTTCTGTCGTACTGAATTGAGAGCTCAAGCAGAAGCTCTGATGGTCTTGAGCTCTTGAACCCTCGCTTGAATTTCTTGAAGCTGTCACCTGTTGCTAGGAGGACATCTTTTTATATGTGACACCTGCCAATGACCGAACTTCCCTCTCTCTGCCTGCCGTGAGGTAAGGTTTGCATGCATGCTCAAGGAGGAGTGCCCACAGTGTGGTCTGGGCCTAAGGAGGAGTGC
Organism: Ramphastos sulfuratus; assembly: GCA_013399055.1. NCBI lineage: Eukaryota > Metazoa > Chordata > Aves > Piciformes > Ramphastidae > Ramphastos > Ramphastos sulfuratus. The sequence goes on from WBNM01037376.1 coordinate 923, forward strand.
CCAAGATGTGGTCTGGGCCTAAGGAGGCGGGCCCAAGGCGTGGCCTGCCGTGGAGGGAGGTGTGTTTTGGTATTATAATGACATTATAATGAGAAAAGTTCACTTTGGTGCACGGTTTCCTTATCAACATCAAAACATCATTCTCTTACGAGGGCAGCTCCATTCTTTGGTTCCCAGATGATGCTCTTTAAACAGTGGAACTGTCCATCAGAGGTGGCAGGCACAGACCCTTGGTACTAGGCTGGTTTGTTCCCACAAAGTCTTGCATCTGTACCACATATCACTGTGTGGGAACAGCAACTTAATCAGTAATTTATTATAGGTAAGCTGCTGCAGACTCATGCTGTTAGTTTCACTCAAAGTCCTTGAAAGTAAGGGGTTTCCAATTCCTGATGACAATGATGAGACACAGAGTGCTCTTCAGACCGCTCCTTACAGGAGGTGATCTCGTGGGGATTTGGAGGGACTAGGAGGGGATCTGGGGGTGTCTGGGAGGGGACTGGGATGGGACAGGGAGGTACTGGGAGGGACTGGGAGAGGATCTGGGAGGGGATCAGAGAGGGACTAGTCTGAGAGATATCAAAAGGGCTTTGGGGAGCATCTAAAGGGGTCTAGGGGCATCAAAATGGGGTTTGCGAGTATCTAAGCGAGGCGTGAGGCCTCCAGATTTTCCCCTGGGGGCTTCTGGAGGATGCCAAAGGAGCTGGGGGTGCTCTCAGTGAAGTTTAGTGTTCTCTGTTGAGTCTTCAGAGTATCTAGGGTTGTCTCTACAGTTGTGGGGTGTCATGTTTTGGGGTTCCGCAGGATTTAGGGAGGTCTCGCCCTGGTTCTTGGTAGCTCCTGAGGGCCTGGAACCTGCAGCCATGCCCCCTCCTGGTGTGTCAAGGGAGTCTGAGGGCATGTAGAGGGGTTTTGAAGGTGACAAAGGTGGTCTGGACACTTGTATAGGAAGTCTGTGAGTATCTAGAGGGGTTCTGGGCCCGCTAAAAAGGGTCTGCAAGCCTGTAAAGGGGGTCTAGGTACATGTAAAGTGGGTCTGAGCATATCAAAGTGGGATCTGGGGGCATCTAAAGTGTTCTTGGGTCATATAAAGGTTGCCAAAGGGCCTTTCTGCAGGGTTGCAAAGGAGTTGAGAAGGAACTAGCAAGGTACTGCTTGCTGCCACATGCTGCTAAGGGGCTTGAGTGGCCTCTAAAGAAGGTTTGGAAGCATTTAAAGGCCATCTGGGGGCTCCTAAAGGGATTTTGATGGTGACAAAGGGGGCATCTAAAATAGATCTGGGGAGGTCTTTTGGGGACATCTAAAGTGGTCTGGGGACATCTAAGGTGGTCTAGGGGGCATCTAAAGCAGTGGTGTGTATATCTAAAGTGAGTCTGGAAGCATCTAAAGGAGATCTGTTAGCATCTTAAGGGGTTCTGGGGGTCTCTAAAAGGGTCTGGGGCCATCTAAAATGAGTCTGGGGGGCCTTGAAAAAGTCTGGGGACATCTGAAATGGGTCTGGAGATATGACAATGGGGTTTGGGGGCATCAAAAGGGGTGTTGTGAGCATCTAAATTGATCTGGGGTCCTCTAGAGGTTCCTTTGGGGGCTCCTGAGGGGTTGTTGGGGGGTTGCATTGAGGTTTTGGGGTCTCTATGGAGCCCCTGTTGTGTGTGGGCTCTTCTATGGGATTGGTAGCAACTTGACACTGTGTTTTTGGTGGCTGCAGGGCAGCAGTATCTGCAGGCTGGTGCCTTGCTTTGTGTTCCACGGCTCTTAGCCAGCCAGGAACCACAGGGGATGGGAATTCCAGTGTGGCATGGGTAAAAGGATGAGGCTTCCTGTGAAGTGCCTTTGGGTTTTGCTGTTGGTTTTTATTTAAGATTGTCTTGCTCGCTCTTTCTTTGTTGTTTGTTTGGTGGTGGGGTTTCTTGTTGGTGTTTGCTTTTCCTTTTTTTGTAGGGAGCTTAATTGCTTTGCCTGAATTCAAGTTGCAGATTTGTATTCAGCCTCAGCTACAAACCCTGGCAGAGTGGGATGCTTTGCTACCAGAATGTAGAGCTGTTGGAAACCAAATTCCTCATTGCAAGTGGTTCAGAAATGGATTTGCTCTGGGAAATGGGTGCAGAAATGTCTCTATGGTAAGTTGCTGCAGTGTGCCAGCCTTGGGGACTGATCTCTGACCATCTTTAACTTCCTACTTGGAGGAAAATAACTTCTCTGTAGGCTTGGTACCTTCTGCTCTGTGGCTCTGTTAGCCCCTGTTGTTCTGCTCTGTGACGAGATAGATCTATCCTGGGCTGGCTGTCAAGCTTCTGACCTGACGCAAAATGTGCTGCTGAGAGGGCAGTTTTGTCAACAAAACGTTTTGCGTGTTCAGGTTGGTTTTGTTTTCAAGTGCTGAGGAACCTGTGGCTCGCCTGTGTGTATCTGCCCAGGAGGGTACCAGGGAGCTTCTCTTAGGTCAAAGTCCTGATGCTTGCAAAGGATGAGCAGCTCAGGATGTGAGGGAATGAAACTTGAAGGTAGTTTTCACATATGGGGAGGAGCCTCTGTTCTGGTGAGACTGATCAGCAGTGTTGCCTTAGCTAAGCTCCCTGTCAGGGAACTTCTTCCTTTAGAGACATTGTTGTGGCACTTTTCAGTAAGTGGGTAGCAAGGAGTAAAAGCTGGTGTGGCCAGTGTCACTTTGTGGGGGAGATCCCCATGGCTGCCTAAAAGTGTCAGGACTCTTACTAGAATTATCGGGCAGAATTAACACTTGCCCTTCTTTTCTTCCGGTGCCCTGAAAAGAACTTGGATTGAGATAGGTTCAGAGAGCTGGAACCATCCAGCGCTTTAATTTATCTGAGCGACAGGCACAAGAGATTTGTGACTACCAGTGACAAATGCATCGACTGCATAGTCGACAGTCTCAGGATAGTAAATCCTGGGGAACATCCAACACGCTCGGAGATGCAGCCCTGTGCAACAGCTCTCCTAGAGAAGAGGAAAGCAGCAAAAGCTCAGCTATGTGCTGAAGGTGCCAAGAAGGATGCCCCTGGCTTGGGCGGAGAAAAAGGAGCCCAGCCTGTCAGCAGTCCCTGACTCAGTCTTTCCTTCCATGATGCCACATCGAGGGGAGGGCAGAGTGTGATGATGCCGCAGAGGAGCAGGTGAGTGAGGGATGGGGGCAGCCTCCCTAAAAGGGTACTTGCAGCCCTGAGTGATTGAAATGCCTGGGCATTCTTGGAGGGGATTAAAACCCATTGAAAGCTGTACATATCAGTGTGAGGTGTTCCTGAAGAGAAGCAGCTCTCATTTTTATTTAGGTATTGAAGGATTGTATGAATTTGTATGTAAAAATACTTCGAACTGAATCCCCTGTATCTTCGCGAGGTGGGGTCTGACTCCAGTTTTCGGCGCCTCCGCAGGCCCGGCACCCTCAACCACGCCCCCCCCCCCCGGATCTCTAAAGGGCGTTTGAGGGCCTCTAAAGGAGTCTGTGAGCATCTGGACGTTTCCCTGGGGGCTAGCGGCGGAGTCTCGGGAGGGTCCCGAAGGGGAAAACGCGATAGCAGCCCAAGCGATCGCGAAAAGACCCGAACGACTCCCACTCCCTGTTGTCTCATGTAATGATGCAAGGGCGCACACGTCGCCAGCCACCTGCAGCGCGGACAACTAAACACACGGTGGCAGCACTGAGCGGTTACGGGATGGCACGCGTCGCCAGGGAACTGCAGTGCCGACAATTGAGCACATGGCGGCAGCACTGAGCACGGACTAATAGCATGCGTTGTATGGCGGCTCGTTGCTATGCAGTCGGCGCATGCGTCCTAGAGCGCCGCCTTGTTACGCATGCGCTGTGGGGGCGGGGTCGGACCCACAGGAGTAGAGAGGAAGGGAGCTGGGCTGCAAGAGCTGAACGTAAGTGGAGCCACACAGGGCTTTGAAATATAAATTTATGTATATGTACATGAAAAAGAGTGGATTTCCAGTTGTGCGTGTAGGTTTTTTTTTTTAATTTGAATGGAAAAGATTGTGGACAGAGCTCAGCTGCTTCCCAGGCACAGGAAATGTAACCGTTCAGTGTTGCCGCCCTGCTTCAGGGGGTCTGCGGGCATCTGAAGTGGGCCTGGGGACATCTGAGGGGCGCTTGGGGGCATCTAAACTTGGCCTGAGGCCATCAAAAGGGGAGTTGCAGGTATCTAAAGGCCTCTGGGGCCATAAAGGGGCGTCTGTAAGCCTCTGGATTTTACCCTGGGGGATCTTGAAGGGTCCCCAAGGAGTTGGGGCGTGTCTCAATGTAGTTTTGTGGCTCTGTCGTCCCCTCCGTATCTGGGGCCTGCAGTGGAATTGCGGAGTCTCAGGGTTTGGGGTCTCGCAGGAGTTGGGGAGGCATCTGACTGGTTTTCGGTGTCCTCACAGGCCCGGCCCCTTCCGGATCTCTAAAGGGGTCTGGGAGCCTCTGGAAGTGCCCTGAGTGCTCGCGGGGGAGTCTCGGAGGGTCCCGCTGGAGAAAAGGCGACAGCGGCGAAGTGATTGCGGAAAGAGCGAAGTGCTCCTATCCCGTGTTGTACCTCCGCGTCTCACGTAATGACGTAAGTGCGCACACATCACTAGCAACCCGCAGTACCCACAATTGAACACAAGGTGGCAGCGCTAGGCACTGGCGGGGCGGCACAGTTCTCTAGAGAAATGCAGTGCCGACAAAGAAACACAGGGCGGCAGCATGAGCCCGGGCTCGGCGGATGTGTTGGATGTGTATGTGTTGGATGTGTTGTATGCGCGCGTTGCTGTGGGGTCGGCGCGTGCGTCTTAGAGCCCCGCCTTGATAGGCGTGCGTTGCGTAGGCGGAGTCCGCGCGACACGAGTCTCGGCGAGCCGAAGTAGAGCCCCCACCAGCGGCTGAAGGGGTGCCAAGTGATGCTCGAGGGCTTCAGGGGACCTTGAGAAGACAGAAACTGGCTTTGGGGAGGGGGCGTGTGCGGTCGTAGGGACTCCGCACAACGTCCGGGCGCTCCTCTGGGACACCTCTGCCCGTTCACGCCCGGGAGACCCCCGCACTGGGGTGGGGCGTGGGGGGCTGTGGGAGTGTAGGGCGGAATCGGCCTGCTGCGAGGCTGGGGTGTCCCTGTAGTGCTGGGGGAGGCTCTCTAGGGTTGGGAGTGGTCCCATAGAGTCCCAGAAGAATTAGAGGGGGCGTCCGAGGGCATCTGAAATGGCTCTGGGGTATCAAAGGGCTTTTGGGGGCATCTAAACGGGTCTGGGGTGATCTAGAGGGGCTCTGGGGGCATCTAAAGGAAGCCTGTTGCCATGTAGAGGGGTCTGGGACCCTCTTAAACTAATCTGTGGGCATCTAGAGTGAGTCTGGGGAGATGAAAAGGGGGTCTGTTGGTATCTAAGTGGGCCCTGGGCCGTCTGAATTTTCCTTTGGGGCCACCCGGGGGATCTCTGAAGGGTCCCAAAGGAGTTGGGGGGGGCTATCAGTGAGTTTTAGGGGTCTCCGGAGCACCCCCAGAGTACGTGGGGTTTTCTGTGGAGTTGTGAAGTCTCGGGGCTTGGAATCCTGCAGGATTTGGGGTGTTCCACTCTGGTTTTCAGTGTCCACACGTGCCTGCAACCACCAGCCATTGCCTCTGCCAGCATATAAAGGTGATCTGGAGGCATCTGAAGGGGTTTTGAGGATGGCAAGAGGGGTCTGGGGGCATCTAAAATTGGTCTGGGGCTATCAGAAGGGCTTTTGGGAGCATCTAAAGGGGCCTGAGGGCATCAAAATGGGGTTCGTGGGTATCTAAGGGGTTGTGAGGCCTCTGGATATTCCCGTGGGAGCTCCTGGGAACCGGGGGTGCTCTCAGGTTTAGTGTTCTCTATGGAGTCCTCAGAGTATCTGGAGTCATCTATGGAGATGTGGGGTGTCATGTTTGGGGGTTCCAGAGGATTTAGGGAGGTCTTTTAGGTCTGTCAAAGTCCTGATGCTTGCAAAAGATGAAAAGCTCAGGATGTGAGAGAATGAAACTTGAAGGGAGTTTTCAGATATGGGGAGGAGCCTCTGACCTGATGAGACTGATCAGCAGTGTTGCCTTAGCTAAAGCTCACTATCAGGGAACTTTTTCCTTTAGAGACATTGTTGTGGCACTTTTCAGTAAGTGGGTAGCAAGAAATAAAAGCTGTCTGGGTCTCACTGCTGTAGTGGCCAAAACAGTTCAAATACTCAGCTGAGCATGCTGCTCTCTGCTCAGGGCTGTCATTTTGAACAGTAGTTGTGTGAGCAGGCTCTGAAACAGCTGTAATTTGCATTTGTACAATCAAGCTCTTAATTCTTCCTTTACAAAGTGATGGAAATGGAGGAAAGGCCCTGACAGTGCCAGGGACGTTTAGCTTGTGCTTAGTTAAAGGTTGCTTTCTGTAAAAGGCTTTTTTTCATGTGTGTGTTTTATTGGGTGTACTTCTTGGATGCATTCAATGTGTGTTCCTTTCTACTTTCCAGCTGAAGAACTGCAGAGTTGCTGCTTGTCATTTGCAGCACACTCTTTACAGGACAGGTAACTGGATTTCATTGCTGTTCAAATGGTCTGTGGTATCTGCAGGAAGCTGTGGCCTGCAGAGACCAAGACTTGGCATCTGGAAGAGTTGGGAGCAGTCCTGGGTGCCTGCAAGGATTCAGGAAATCAGCTGATCAGATGAGATGGATCTGAGACATGTTTTAGAACAACTTATTTAAGTATCTGGAGTATTCCTGAAGTGTTGGTGCTAGCTAATGTAGAGAAAGAAGCACTGGATGATTTGTGCTGCATCTTCCATCCAGCTGCATTCTAAAATCTGAGAATGTGTGTGGGTTTGAAGAGGGCATCTGTGGGAGGTGTGAAGGGAATTGGGAGACTCATACCTGGACACGGAAAACTCATCTCTCTTTCTGCTCTTTAAAATTCTAGAGTAACTTTCAGAGTGCTGGAGCACCACAGTATGCTGCAGGAGAATCAAATGGTGTATGCATGTGAGATACAGCATGGAGCCTCCTCCTGTCTGCTTTATCCATGTGTCAACTTAAAGTAACTAAGATTTATTCCTCGTTTGTAATTTTATTCTTTACAGGTGTACACTTTGCTTTCCACTTCATTGACCAAGCCAACAAGATGTGTAGCAGCAGCAGGATGGACACAAGGACCTCAGCTGCTGCAGTGAATCAGTCAGCATGGATGCTGGTGCCAGTGCAGCCTCATTCTGCAGCCTCACAGGGTGGTCTACTTTTGCTTGGCTCGTGCAGGATACAGGTAGGGTTTCTCTCTATCTGTCAGAAGGGAGAGATTGAACAGTAAATTGTTTGGTCAAAGCTGTTACCTAGTACCTGAAGTTTTTGTCAAATGTAGACTCTAGTAGAGCAGCTGGAGAAGTAGAAAGCCTCTAACGAAAAATAACAGCGCTGGCAAAAGTACTTCCCTTGTCTTCATTGTGGAATGCTTCTCTTTGTTCCCTCCTGCTGGGAGTTGCTGACAGGTACTGTATTCCTTCTGCACAGGCACAGGATGGTGAGGCTGTCTTCAGTCCCTTGGAATGGCATAACTGGATTAGAGAAGACACGTTCCTCGCAGCTTGCTCTCCATTTGGAGCAGGACAAAGGTACAGGCCATTGCTTTGTAGTTTGGTGATGTCGATAGCTACAGCTGGTGCTGAGATAAAATAATGCAGTTTCTAAAGCCAGCACTACCCAATGGGAGGAGCAAAGGTTTTTCTTGCACACCCAGCTCAAGTCGGTGGCCAATGTCACTTTGTGGGGGAGATCCCCATGGCTGCCTAAGAGTGCCAGGAGTCCTACTAGAATTATTGGGCAGAATTAACACTTGTCCTTCTTTTCTTCCAGTGCCCTGAAAAGGACTTGGATTGAGATAGGTTCAGAGAGCTGGAACCATCCAATGCTTTAATTTATCTGAGCAACAGGCACGAGAGATTTGTGACTGCCAGTGACAAATGCATCGACTGCAAGGTGGTCTCATGGTAGTAAACCCTGGGGAACATCCGACACAGTCGGAGATGCAGCCCTGTGCAACAGCTGTCCTAAAGAGGAAAGCAGCAAAAGCTCAGCTGTGTGCTGAAGGTGCCAAGAAGGATGCCCCTGGCTTGGGTGGAGAAAAAGGAGCCCAACCTGTCAGCCATCCCTGTCTCCCGCTTTCCTTCTATGATGCCACGTTGAGGGGAGGGCAGAGTGTGATGATGCTGCAGAGGAACAGGTGAGTGAGGGATAGGGGCAGCTTTACATCCTAAAAGGGTGCTTGCAGCCCTGAGTGTTTGAAATGCCTGAGCATTTCAATATGAAAAAAACTGAACAGTCAAGCTGAGCTGCTCGACGTGCACTGGGGCAAATACCCGGTCAGTGCGTAGTGCTGCCGACCCGTGTTTGTTTATTGGCACTGCAGTTCTCTAGCGACGTGTGCGCGCTTACGTCATTACGTGAGACCCGGAGCCACACCCCCGAATCGGACCTCCTCTTCCCAGGCTTGCCTTGGCTGCGTCGCATTTTCGGGACCCTCCCGAACCCGCCTTCCCCCCTGGGGCCCTCAAGGCACTTTCGGAGGCTCACAGACCCCTTTAGAGCCCCCTAAACCCCTTTAGAGATCAGGAGGCCTGTGGTTAGGGGTGCTGGGCCAGCAGGGACACTGAAAACCAGAGTCGGGTCCCCCCCACCAAATCCTGTGAGATCCCAAAATCTGAGAACCCCCATTTCCACTTAAGACCCCCCAGCCCACCTTAAAAGGAGCAGCAATACTAAGCAGTTAGGGGCATCTGACCCTGTGCCTGGGGAGCAGAGGGTAATTTTTCTGGTAATTGGCTTCTGAATAGTCCCAGCTGCTTATGTTAGTTCTAGAGTACCATGTTGATGTAGGTTTGGGAGTTACCCGCCCCCCCACACTTTGTAAAATGACCCAGACTAAAAACTCAGCCGGCTGGAAGTTTAGATGAAGCTATATTTACAGCTCAGCACAATGTACAAGCAGATATATACACTATATACAGGAATATTTACAGAAATATACAAGGTAAAGGTAATACAGAAACACAGCACCCCTCCCAGAAATCAGAGACCCCAGGAGGGGCTCCCAACCACCCTTCCAGCTTCTCCCCACCCCTATACCTTACCCCAAGGTTTGAGGATCGGCCAGAGGAGGAATTAGAAGTGGTTAGTGAAACTAATCAGCAGAGAGAAGTTCAGAAGCTGCTAGATTGAGACGCTGTGCCCCCGAGACTGCAAACCCGATTGACATCTTTTGTTTTGAGTACTTATTCCTAAACATCTCAGCAAGCCTATGAGTGAAGTAGACATCACCATTGTTTCCTTTTCACAGCCTATAATATAATTTTCTCCATTAAAATATTCCAGTTAGCCTTAAACCAGCACACATGTTAAGGTTGTGTTTTCTTCTGCATTGGTAAATGCAAAGTGTTAAGTTGAATTTCATTTGTCCTTAGCTTACTTAGATAGAAGTATTTTAAAGCCTACTATTCTGGACTTTGGGAAAGTGTGTTATCTCAGACCTGAAAGAAAGGCCTCTTAATGGCCAAGCCTACAACAATCTGTGGATACATGCAGCAGTGGTATGTGTCACACGAGTCTGGATTACTGCTTTGTGAGGANGATATCCTGTGTGGAATGTTTTTGGATTATATTTACTCTGATTTCATTCTTCAGGATAATGGCATGGTATTCATTGCTCTTTTTTTGGGTGGGTAGATAGGTTTTTTGTTTGTTTTTTTTNTTGTGACATATTTATTTGCTAGGGCAGCAAATATTTATTTTCAGGATCTCATCCACTGTGCTGGTTTAAGGCTAAGTGGAATATTTTTATGAAAAGAATTAGATTATAGGCTGTGAAAAGAAAAACAATGGTGATGTCTACTCACTCATAGGCTGCTGAGATGTAGAAGAACAAGAACACATAGATAAGACACAGAGAGAGTCTCACCTCTGTCTCTCTGGCTGCTTGTGAGTCTGCTGGCCTCTCTGCTAACCTAACTAATCCCTCTCCTTCTAACCCCCCTGGCTGATCCTCCAAACTCACCTTGCACATAAGGCAGACCCTGGGATAAGGTAGAGGGGTGGAAAGAAGGTGGAAGGGTGGCTGGGAGCCCCTCCTGGAGACTCTTGTTTCCGAGAGGGGGATTGTGTTTCTGTAGTACCTTTAACTTGTGTATTTCTGTAAATGGTCCTGTATATTGTGTATAGATCTGCTTGTACATTGTGCTGAGCTGTAGAAAGAGCTTCCTTCCTTAACTTCCAGCCAGCTGAGTCTAGTCTGGGTGCTTTTACAAAGTAACTTCCAAGCCATCACATCCATGTTCAGGCAAGTTGAGCAGGCAGGTTTTGCCAACACTGACTCTGCTGGAATATTTAAACTTGATATCCTGTGTGGAATGTTTTTGGATTATATTTACTCTGATTTCATTCTTCAGGATAATGGCATGGTATTCATTGCTCTTTTTTTGGGTGGGTAGATAGGTTTTTTGTTTGTTTTTTTTTTCCCCAGATCTTGCTTTCAAGATGTTTGGTTGAAAGTTACACAGCTTGTTGTGATGGAGAAAAGGAAGAGCCTGCACCAAAATGCTCTAGGAGCGATAAGACAAATTCTTCTGATAATGAATGCAGTAAAGACAACTGTAAGCCTGTAGCTGGACCACTTGTGGCATGGGAGAAACCACAACCAAAGCCTCTACAAGTGAAGAAAGCAAAGATCAAACTAATGGCCCAAAAGAACATGACCAAGCGTTCAGCAAGACAGAGAGTGTTCTGATATTTTACAAGGGTATGTATTTTTTTTTTTATCAAATGGACTTCTGCAGAAAAGCAAAATTATGTATAGTGGTATATGAAACTGCTTTGGGTCATCAAAGTTACTCATACATGTTTCAAATATTTAAACAGTCATGCTTGTCTGAATTGAAATGAATTCACAGCTTTCAGTTGGTTTTCTACACTTAATGTTGACTAACAGAACTATTCTGACAGATGTTGGTTGTTCTTTCCTCCTTTTCACGAAACCAGGATACTTACTGTTGAAGAGTCAAAGCAAATAGGCTACCTCCATAAACTGCTGATTGATCATGGACAGGTTGAACGTTTACAAGGATGAGGATACAAGGCTGTGATACAGTACTACACAGGGTCTGCTGTGTCATTGGAGAATGTCCTGTTGACAGCTGACCCAAGTTCATGTTTGATATCGAAGGTAACTATGTGACAGGAGATACATTTTTGAATTGGCCAGGGGAAAAAAAAAAAAAACCAACACTACAACATTTAATCTGGATTTTTAAAAGAAGTTAATTTGTTGCTTACAAAAAAAGAACCCAAGCCACCTGGCTTCATCTTTCCTATACCCAGGAAAAGATTTTTTTTTTTTCCCCTAGTTTTGCTGGGAATCACAAATATGCAAACCAAATCTCATCAGCTGAAAAATAAAATCTGTAAGAATATTTTAAACCTGTTGTATGCCTTTTTGCTAGGAAGAAGTCGAACTGTTAGTTTTTTCTACAGTAACCTGCTTTATTCATTACCATTTATGACAGGGAAGGACCAGAAGTACAACTTTCCAGATTTTCTGAAAGACAATGGGTTAAAATAAGAAAAATCAGTATTTTATTTTCACTTTGAAGCTCAGGATAGTTCTGTATTTCTTCTTAAATTATAAGTAGGCTAGTAGGTACTTTTATCAGCCCTTACTGCTAGGGAAGTCTGTTAAGGAAGAAAACTTAGGCATAAACTCTCCTCTAAATAGATTTTTGCCAATTTGTTTATTCATTCATGATATACTGATAAAAAAATGGCTTAGCATTCTAAACAAAGAGCATGTTGGTAATTTATTTTTTAAGCCTTCACTATATATTGTCTCTGATCTTCATTTTAAATATCTGCTAGGAAGTTGAGCAAGTAACAGCTGCCAACTGCATGTCTGTTCAAAAGTGCTTATTTTGGTCTGCTACTGCAGGCAGTCCGCCTACCATCAGCAGGGCTTTTGATCAATGATACAGGGATGGGATGAAATTGTGGCAGTGTTTTGTTTAGGTAACTGGATTTTCTATCAGAGAAGACAAGTTTCGAGAAACATCTGTTTATCAGGTATTTACACAGGCATCTCTCTCTTACATCCTCCCTGGGCTGTCCCCACGTGGCCAACATCTAAAAATAAGGCAAGTGGAGCTTCATGAGACAAAGTGCTGGGAAGACCTACCTGTGTAAATTCTGATTAAACTGAAACTACAAGAGACAGTCATCAACTTCCAGCTGCTCAGGCTGGAGGTAACTTGGGCACGCTTACTCAAACCATGGAGTATTGGAGTATGTTCCTATTAGAATATACCGTTTCATATGAAGACCTGCTGGACCAGCTTCTCATAAAAGTGACACATGGTCTCAGTAAGATCACTCATGTTTAATTTGTGTACAGATCCTAGCTTGCTTTCATCCAGCTTAGCTTTCCTTTCACTGTATTCCAGAGGCATTACACTTAGTAAAAGAGCCATACCTGTTTTCTTGAGTGACTCCTGGATATACATGTGCATGAATTCAATACCAAACATTTCTTGTTGCTCCTCCTCTTCTGTATTTTCACACGGAGGGAGTGTTACATCTAACTCCAGTGGGTTGTCTCTAAAGTTGACAAATCTGGCAGTTCACCAGAAAAAAAGTTACTCATTCAGTAAGTTTTGGCCAGAGAGAGCAACTGTTTTGAAACTGAATTAAGATTCCTCAAGCATTGTTTTGAGCAAAACATCTTTTTCTTACACTAAACTCATCACTATTAATAGCATTAAGTAAACTTAAGCTTAAAAGAGCCTTACAAGAACACTAGCTGATTGTGGTGGGAGGAAAAGAAACCCAGAGTTCTCCTTTTGTCTTTAGGTTTTTACCCTGTTCTCAGCCTTATAGACCCTTCACAGATGAGTGGGTAAGAGAGTAAATGCCTGCATCCTCCCAACTGCCAGCCCTAGCTCCCTCTGTTCTTGGTCCATCTCTGAGCTTCTTTGTTTACAAAGAGACACTGCTTCTTTCAAAACATCTTAAAATGGTCTTTCTGGGTTAGATGCAATTTATTTAGACTAACATTGGCCCTCCAAAAGCCTGCACCCAGTAATTCAAAATGCAAACAGCAGGGAGATGTGTCACGACATACAAAATGCTCTTTCCAATTCTATCCATTAAAAATGTGCATTCATTTCTTTTTGTTTGTTTGTTTTCCACATCAAGTATAGGAAGAGTTTTATCTGTATCACAGAGTGGTCTTTACATCTACTCCTTTTTGTTTACTTATGAATGCTTGACTTCTCAGTGCCAAAGCTCTACCTTTTGTCATTTTTATGTTTCCCTTGTGATTTTATGCCTAGCTCTTAGCTTTACAGAGCAGTATAAAAGGCCAGTTAGAAGTGGTCACTTGGACCTTCTGGAAGTAAGAAAATGTATTACAGTCTCCAGTTTCATCTGGGACTGTAACTATCATAGCTTACTTCTTTAAATAATGTACAGAAAGCTATACAAAGCTTTCTTGACCAGATCCTCAGCTGTTTTGATTCTGTGTCATTATGCTGATTTATATGGTATGGGCCCCACCTGTCCAGCTGTGGACATGCCTTTTCCACTTCCTTAGTATCACTTTACCATTATACAAGTCAAGGTAGGCTTTAAAAACCTAATTTCTTGTATTTTTATCTATATTTCTGTTGTTGTTTTCTTACCTTAGGTTTGTCATGTCCTTCATACAAGCTGGAATACCTTTTAGCTTGTTGTTGCTAAGAACAAGAGTACTAAGATTCTTCATATTGCAAATGGTTTCTGGCAAAGAGTTTATCTCATTCCTTTGGAGCCATAAAGTGTGGAGATTTTCCATTCTGTAAAACAAGTATTTGGGCAATTACCAAGATCTCACGAACTGTTAATAGAAAGTAAATGATTCAATTTTGCAGCCACATAAAGGACTTTAATAAGGAACACAACAATTCTCATAAAAACCCTGCATACCCAAGTTATTTTCACTTGGTGGTCAGGTGACTGTCCCTAGCAAAAAACTTGATACCAAGTTTTTTGGTTTGAAGGTATTATTGCTCATCCAAATATGCCACATCAGAATTGATAAATCTTAAGTTTGCAGTGAGGTCAATATTAATATTTTGAAGTAGGATTTAGTAATTATAGTTTCAATGCAATGTGAGCTTTTAGCTTTATTTACCTGTAAATTGCATCAGGAAGCTCCTGGAGTTTATTTCCTCCCATATCTAACCATTCTAGATTTGGCATGTTGAGAAGAGCTGAAGGGATGGCAGTAAACTGATTCATGCACAAATCTATGTGTGAAAGCTTCTTTAAATCACTGAGCTGAAAGGGAGATTTAATACAAGTTTATTACAGCAGTGCTGTAATAAAGTTGACTGAAAACAAGAAACCATGCACTGTGTTTTAAAGTGATCTTAGACAGCTTCCATGTTCTGACACCTACTACTATGGCAGGGCACTCTAAAAATTAAACACAGCATCGCTCAGTGTCACAGTACTTGGCATTGCAGTATTATTTGCAGTCATTTGGTGAATCGTGCCTTCAGGTGCTTTTACAACATTCAGGTGATGCAAAAACACTCTATTGCAGATCTGGTCCAATTGTCTAGATACTAAATACCACTCAAGTACATACAGCCAAAAGCTTCATGGTGTTCACATCATCATAGTCTGTAATAGGACAGAACTGTGTACTTGCTATGAGCTGCTAGTTTAAAAGCTTATCGCTGTGCATGATGCCATGTAGCCTGTATTCACATGGATTTTGTCAACTTTGGATTCTGATTAATAGTGTGCATTTTCATTTGCAGATTTGTTAGGTTTGGACTCACTCTGCTTTGCAAGTCATTGTCAGCTCAAACTATTGCAGTTACTCTGTTTTAAAATAAATTAAAACAAGCACATGTAATTACATATTTGTCATCTCTAAGGGACTAATACTTGCAGATGGCCACCTCCCTCACATTTAGGTCAGTCCAAATTAAAACTCATTAGCAGGTGAGCACTTGTTGAAAGTGACTAAGAGAGAGTAGAAACATCTCAGAACAACATTTGTTCAACTCCTTGTGCATAGGCAGCAGTACAAATGGCATCAACCCTTTTCATAGGTAACAGCTCTGATAAAGAGCTTACAAAATATGCATTAAACAAAACAGTTTATCAGAACCTGAGGAGGAAGATCACAGATATTCCTGTTGACAGCCAGTTCCAATCTCTCCAGACTGACACAGTTACTTATTTCCTTAGGAACAGACTTTATTCTGTTGTAACTGAGAAGCAGCTCTTGCAGGTTAGTCAGCTGGCCTGCAGAGAGCACAAATGAGAAATTATAAATGTTCACATTCATTCTATCTGCCATACAATTTCCTTGATTTATGCTACCCTTATACTGTTAGAGAAGTGCTATATGTTCTTAAAAAAACAAACAAACAAAAAAAAATAACATCACTGAAATTCAAAGAGTAGGGCTTCAGGACTCTCTAGTACAGAGCTGCACTACCAAAAATCACACCAGAACCTCAAAAAAAAAACAAACCCTTACAAACATAGGCTACTCATGCTGTGGACTCAGAACACAAGAGCTGTTTTTCAGTACAATTTTGCTATCTGCATTCTGATGCACCTGCTGTGCTTAGAAGCTTTTTTTCTTCATGGGGAGCTTTTCCTCCATCCAGCCCTTCTTTTTTTTAATTTATAGAGAACTGATTGTTTTAAGATCTGTCTCGCTGTCAGATTTAAATCACCTGTTTTAACTACTCAGGAGTGTCAGATGGGCAAGGTGCACAAAAAAGGCATAATTGTGTGAGATGAATTTTCTTAGAAGACCAACTTAGAAGAAAAGGAAAGCTCACCAATTTCTTTAGGTACACTTTCAATTGAGTTCCGGGAGAGATCCAGAACAACAAGATTGTGAAATCTTCCAATGAATTGTGGAATTTTCTGCAAACTAGTTCTATGGAGCTGCCATTCCTGGAGATGGACTAGTTTCAATAAGCATGAAGGTAGTGTCTAAGACAAGAAATATGAACCAGAAGAAATTTGGCTTAATATACAAGAACACAAGCTTAGGTAGAAATTTATTTGAAACAGTGTTATGATTAAAAATTGAAAAATAGAATCTATCTATCTATCTATCTCCTTCTTAAGCTATACTGTAACATCTTGTAATGAACACCATCAACGTGGTTCACTCTGACCACAGACTTAACGTCCCCACTTTTAGGTCCCAGGATTCAGATACCTGCATTACTGTCTCATTGCTTCAAAACCCTCAAGCCTGCCTTTTTTTTTTCTTTAAAAAAAAAACCAAAACCAAATTGTTTTGTTTTGTGTTTTTGTGGGTTTGGTTTTGTTTCCTTTTTTCAACCAAAGCCAATAAAATGGAAGACTAAACCTATCTAAATGGCTTTTTGTATGCAAATAGTGATCTAAATTGTATTTCCTATTCTGTTAAGAAAAACAGTTAGCAGCTGAGAGCAGGAGACATGAGGGATAAAATACAAAGTCTGTGTTGTAGAAATTAATAATTGGTCATGAATATTTTGATATGAATACTATTTCTTATTAATAATATTAAAAAATGCTATGAGCTCTGAACAAGGAGCACTGACTTAAGGCCCACCGGAGTATTGCTTGGTGTGACTGTCACTCACTGGCCTAAATCTCATTGCTTCCTGCATTTCTGCGTGGCTTAGACCTGACTTAACTGTAAAATCAAAGACAGAGTGGAAGCTATCTGCTTTCCTCCATACATTAGAAAATAAAATAAAAAATAATTTTAAAAAATAGTCTCTGGGAATCTATCGGCTCACTTGCACTCTTAGAAAGATGCAAACAACAGCAGGATATATTTTCATGCAGCTGAACACGGAGAGTTTTCACCTAGATACATTTCAGTACTTCTGGTGCATTAACGTTAAATGAAGATTTATGTAATTAAACTCATAATTTGCAGTGTAAACAACTTCTAATGCAGAAAAGCCTTTTGGCAGTATTTTTACAGAGCAGTGCTTAACATTCAGGACTGAAAAGACCAGCTTGCTTTACACTCTCACAACAGTGTCTCAGTTCATTGGTAGCAAAGCACAGTGAGCACTTGATAGATGAAAAATAGCACAACTGTGATTGTGAAGGTGTAAACAGTGGCTTTCTAATGCATCAGTCATTCAACCCAAGCAACATTCATTGCTATCAACATTACCTTCCATTCTTCCTCCTCTATCCTTAAAATTGCTCTTCCACCTTCATTAATAACCTTTTCTTTGAGCTTTGCTAAAGCAGCTCTCTCCTCCCAGACAAGCAGTAGCCTAGACGGGAAAGAAGATCTGTCAGCAGTGCATCAGAGAATATAGGCAGTAAGTGCTATCCATTCTGGATTTTTTTTGGAACAAAAAAATTTTTTGGAACAAAGAGACCGTAGGCTTTTTGGATGTCATCATATGGATGCTAATACACTGTCAGTTTGAGGGAAGACAAGAACATAACACTTGGCAGAGGTAATTTATAGCAGTTCTACAGAGTTTTACAGTTCTTCAAAGTTACAGTCCAACAGGAGACATAACTTGATTTATTTTCATCATGTTGCAGCAAGGCAACAGAACATAAAGTCATGTGGAATGAAGTTTCACAGCCATTGATTTTGAAGCATTCTCCTAAATGAAAGCCTTTGGTTCCCCCAAACATAAGTGTAACCGAACACGGTCGATCGGCTAAGGATTCTTTCAGCTGATTTCCAAAGGGGACTTAAACAAGAATTATGAAAATTAGGCTGAGTTGCTTGCTTTCTGCTTCTATTTTCCATGAGTAACTTTTCAATTTGTTATTCCAGTTCAACAACATCTGACAAATTAAGAATTCTAAAAATAAAAGGCTATGTTTCTTCACATTTCATGGAATTACTGGCCTGACAGAAGACCAGGTGACCCTGTTAATGCCTCCACTGCACAGCAAATTAAATCTTCATGGGTTTGCATAGCCGCACAGGAGAGGATTTTAATATCTGAATGTAGAGATTTAGTATATATGCTAACACTGTTAACACAGGACACAATTCTTGATTTGACCTGACCATTTTCCTAGATTGTAATCAGTGAGAATTCTGCTGGAGTAACAATTGAAGGCTTGGACTCTGGGTGAGTTTGAAAAGACCAATCAGAGTCTAGAATCTAAAGTGGTCTATCTTCTCACACACTTAAACAATTTACCTACCTTCCTGCAGACCTCTGTCTCAACTCCTTTTCTTTCTGCAATTCTTCATTTATTTTGTGTATTCTCACTTCCCAAAGTGTCTTCACAGCAGAGAATGTTCCAAGGCAAACCACGTTTGCAGTCATGATCCTTACATGTTCAGACTGTGTTACAGGAATCTGATTGCGAATTCCAGGCTCAATGCATCAGTGCACATACCACCTACCAGATGGGAACAGTGATGTGAAAACTAAAATTCTGCAACACTCACTTGATTGTATTACAAAATTTAGTTAATGTACAGAACTGACAGAACCAACTGTTTTAATTTTATAAAAATGGATAATTGTACCTAATTAAATTTTCTTCTAATAAGAAATTATATTCTTGCACTCTCTCGGCACTCTTAATCAGTGAACAACTGCTTCTCTCAGTTCATTGCAATGGTAGGCTGAGTACTGACCGTAATTATTAAGTACAGAAATGAGCATTCATTCCTTTTCCAGAAGAAATTAAGCTGTTACCTGTGATCTAAGGCATTTAATTCCTGGTAGATGCATTCTGGCAGCTACCTGATACAAACACTTGCAAGTACAGGAGTTCTGCACCTTAAAGAAACTCAACTGTTGCTGAAAATAAATTGGTAAATTGTATCTGCATTTGTTTCCTTCACTTGTCATAATACATTTTTGTTAGTAATGTATTACCTTTAAGAAAAGGCTTTTTAAATTCTTCAGCTCTCTCTGAAGCCTTGCTGAGTGTCAGAATCCACACTTGGGGAAAGGGGGGGGGGGGGG
>WBNM01037376.1:19974-46795 GCA_013399055.1 Ramphastos sulfuratus
GGGGGCGGGGAAAATCAACCTCAAATTTTGAAGTCACTTCTTCCCTGTGAGATCATTAGTAAATATTCTCCTGCAAAGCAGAAAAGTAGGATACTTGGTCATCTTAATCAGTGCAACCTTCTAAAAGGCATTCTTAGGGCCATTATCTTAGTCCTTTGGGGAAGTTTTTTTGGACATAAACTGGAGGCAAGTTACTGATATTCAGGCGAGCTTGGATGGCTGTGTCAACAGAAGTATACACTGAACACTCACAATCTGATTTCTCCTTTCAAACTTTTTATTAATATCTGCAGCAACAGGTAAGAAGAATGTCTTAAGTACCCTTTTCAAAGAAAAAGAGTGGGAATAACTTCCTTCCAAGAAGTTATATAACAACAATAGTGGAATTTCAGGTATTTTCATACATATAGTTCCCAACAATAATTGCTGCAGGTCTGTCTTTCAGAGCTATCTTTTCTATCATATTTTCTTCACTGTAATTTTGTGTGGCATAGATAAGTCAGAATTGTTTAGTGAGTATTTTTGTGTTCAAACTGTCATTCTATTTTATGTCTAAGTTATTTATAAAGCCTGATTATACTGAAATCACAATCAAGATATAATACTCAAACAATCTAGTCCTGTATGTTATTACTAAGGATTCTTGACTGCTCTTTGTTAAGGAAAGATGGCAGGATTTGACAAGTGACACAAATGGCAACTACAGTGTGACACAATGCAGTCTGGCATTTGAGTTCCTAAAGAGGGACTGAATTCTTTCCTCTCTATAGAGGATTGTATCCTCTTTCTCTTCCCCAACTAAATGTGATCCTATTTACTAGTTTGAAGAATTAGCTTATTTTTCAGTGCTCCTCATTATAATGACCTCTCCTATTCCTCATCTCAATATGCAACATTAGTGACTAAGACATTGTATGAATCTTTTTGCTGTCATTCGTGATCACAATTTACATTTTCAGGATTAAGTTTCTACTGAGCATAAGTGATTTTCCTGATCTCTAATTTCATCTTGTTTAGAGACATATTTTGAACTACAAGCCTTCTAAGGCAGAAAACTAAATAGCTTTCTATATAAAAGTTGCAGAAAATAGACATTTCTTAATATTACTGCTAAAGGCAGTATCAGACTATACAGTCAAACCAATACTTATTTTTAGTAAAGTCTATATTAGAAAACTCTCTTTTGCTGTAGAACACCTATTACTCAATAAATATTGCTTTATAAACCATGAAATATGAAAGAGGGCCATATTATACAGTTTTGTTTTCAGTGAGATGTAATGATATAATAACAGAACTACCATCAAAACCTTCTTGTTCTTAGATCTTCTTATTGACTGGGGAAAAAACCCATAATAATCATGCCATCGCAGCCAACAATTCAGAAGCTAAGTCCCCAGCGTGGCTGTAAAACAACTGCAGATTTACTCCTAAGTAATCAGACCTCCCAACAACTTCACCTCCAAGCATCCAAAAGAGTTTAACAACAACTTACCTCAATTTGGTGTTTTCAAGGGGTTTCTGTGACTTGTTGCTTTCTGGGTAAGAGCAGAGAGAAACTGAATCTTGTCTATACCACCAAAACCATTTAGAACTCTCACTCAGGCTCCAATGCAATGTCAGTCCAGTTCTAATTTTAACCTATGCTGAGAATAGAAGGTATCACATGAGGCACTGCTCTCAAACACCCAAGCATTTACAACTCCAAATGTCTTCCCAATTCACTAAACAGCACTGGGCTCCCATAAACTCCTGGATTCCAGTTAGCAAAAGTTACAAATTATGAACAGAAAGAACAAAGGACTACTTGTGCTCCACAATGAAACATAAGCTAGGTTTAAATTCAAAATGACAATCACCTGCTTTACTTCAGTATTGTTTATCTGAAGGATAACTGAGCTTCAAAGTGCTATTAAACAGCAACTGACTGACTAGAAAACGTAATTACATTGCTAAGTATTTTAATCATTAATTTTGCCCACGCTGAAATTCTGTTTAAGAATTTTAGTGCAAATTACCAAAGTCCAGACAGAAAAGTAATCTTTATCAGGATGTGCAGAGGGGCTACTACTCACCCCTTTTCATGCCTCCAATCATGAACTTTTTTAACATTGTATTTCTTCAAACAGCCCTTGGAGGAGACAAAAGAACAACTCTCAGAATCTTTAACCACATAAAAGGAGAAAGACAGCAACAATCATAGGTTACTATTTGAGGCAGAAGCCACAAAACTGGATAACTCTAACCAATTCTTTTGCTGGAAAATAAAATGTAAAGATGAAATGATAAAAATGTAATTCATTTGGTTATAAGTCTCTTTCATCAGAAATACTTTTTCATTATTATTAGCCTTAGATTCTATACATTATTACCATGTAGAAATTCATAATGAAAAAATCCTCTCCAGTTCATGACCAAGTAAATACCTGAACAGCAATACGTGTTTTAGAAGACACTGCTTTAGCTTTCAGTCTTCTAAGTTTGGGGTTTTTTTAAGTTACAGAAACAAAAAACAAACCACCAGGTTCTTTCCTATAGATACTTCTTCAATTTTGGTATAGATTCAATTCCCACAGTGTTTTTTTTAAATCCGTGTTTTTTCCTTGATCTAAAAAGTCACAGCCAAACAAACTACTTAATATCCTCCTCAAAAGAGACACATATTTAGAGCTAGGGGGGAAAAAATAACATTCCCATTTATTGGAGTTTTGAAAGACAAGAGAAATTTCAGGCTCTTTGTGTAAGCAAAATTACTATTCTGTCTCAAAAATTTCAAAATCACTTTATTGCTATCATACACTTATTTCTTCAATTTATTTTTCCCATGGTCTTTAGATTAAGATATACACTGTTCAGTCTAAGCCCTAGCCACACCAATGTACTCGTAGGAAAGAAACACTTAGGCTGCGTTCTTTTGAGTGCAGGTGGTTCTGTAAGGTAAGAAATATATATTTGAGTCACCCATAAAGGAGTCCCTGTATAAAACTCACAAATAAAACCAGTATTACTACAATTCTTGGTGGCTTTTTTTTTTATTATTAAGAATAAATAAATCTCATAAAAATGAAATAGGTGATAAGCATATTAGCCAAACTTTGCAAGAAATGACCTACGTATAAGAGACCCTTATACCACAATAGAAATAAAACCAGCACCTTACATGTATACTCCCATGCTTTCTCCCTTCGATTACTAGCTTTCCTCTTAGTCTCAGCATCTAGGATGGCAGAAATTCTGCCTCTGGTAACATGTGTCTTGCATCTTCACAGCTAAATATAATAGACAACTTCGGTCTACAATTTTGGAAAATGCTTCTGTAAAGGCAGTTTTGGATATCTCTAAAGAAAGAAGAAAATGTCCATTTTGTGCATCACAAAGACTTTTTAAGGCCATGTAACATTCTGGTCTTTTCTATCTGTTTCTGTTTGCAACTTGTGTTTCTAGGAGGTATTTCTATCCAATAGTTTTATTCATATCTCCTGGTAAATAACCAATTCTCATCATCTCTTTAGGTTAGCTTAAAGCCACATAACTGTTGTCTGTTCTGAAGGCTTTACATGAATCCATTACGTGTCTTGAATCCAACTCCAAAAAGTCCTTATCTTACATAGTATTTTTTTAGCATTAGTTCTTTGTTGTATCTGATTAATCTTCAAAAATCTAGTACCTGAACATCAACAATAGAATGCAAGTCTTTAGAACACATTCTGCTCATTGTCAAGCTTACGTAATGACAGAACAACGAATTGGATCCTCCTGATTTAAAAAACAGACACTTTTCTATAAGACACAAAACTAACTGGAAAGTTTTTAAGACTTTAACAGACACTTTTCTATAAGAAACAAAACTAACTGGAAAGTTTTTAAGACTTTAAAATACGGAATATTCTAGAGAGTACTAAGGCCCTAATAGTTATCAATAGAAATTATTGGTAAGCACTTGAATGTGCAAGTACATGCCAGGAAAACGTAGACTAGTAAAAGATTTTGAGGAGGGTTACTCAGTTAAACAACAGAAAGCTCTCTGGACATCTTACAGCAGAAGCATAAAAGGCATTTTATTTGAATATATGATCTTTGCATTACTTCTTTTGGTAATTTTGGATATTATTTGTTAAAATAAACGTGTGCGCCCAACACGGAAGAACTCTTGAGTATTTCCCTTTCAAAACAGATTAATCAGATTATAAACGTTGTAGATGTAGATCAGTGTTATTATTCAGTCACACCAGCCTCACAACCGTATGTACTATAAAATACAAAATAAAGACATTCCACCACCATACCCAGAAGTCACACCATGACTACTAGGCTTGACAGCCTGCTGTAGAACGACAGCACTAATTAGAAGAAGTAACAACTAATTGATAGACTGATATCAGCTGTTGAGAACTTTAACCAGATGAAAGAATAATATAATGTGAGTAGCAAAGGGCACGTGCTAGCAGAGCCAGCTTTTGTAATTATTCAGTCTAATTCACAAAAAGTTTAAAGGCATATTCTAGCCATGGTTTCCTTTATTTAAGGTCTAGCAGCATCGAGGCAGGGTTCTCCAAGTAAGATTTCCACAAGTTAGAAAACCGGGCCATTGTAGCTCCATCAATGATGCGGTGATCAGCTGACCAACTCACATTCATTATCTGTGCTTTAAATACTTCACCTTTTTCATTAAACCGAGGAAGAACCTAAAAATCAGAGGAAAGAAAACAACAACAAAAAAGGAAATATTAAATACCTTTCTACTTTTTCATTGCTAATTTGTTCATCTCAGTTTCACTATTTTGCTGAGTTAAGCAGACAGCAGTGGTGCCATTCAAACACAAGGACATTGCCATTACTGTTTGTGCTGCAGTTTAGAATATACTGCAAACCCATAGAGCAGGTTTCCATCATCATGGAACTACTGAAGCAGTGAAAACCTTTCGTGACTCAAAAGTTTCTTTCTGAATAGTTTATTGCATTATTATTGCTCAAAGTGGTGGTTTCCTTAAAGCATCCTCCTGAACAAAGTCTTATAGGAAGAACATAAAAGAAGTTTTATAAATTGATACTTATTTAATTTCCAGCATTGATCTCAAATGTCTATGCTAAAGAACAAAAGCTTGAAATTCAGAAAATACACAACTGCCTTCACCATATGGAGTTCTGGATTATGAAACTGAACTTCATTTATCAGAAAATTTTCTAGTCTTAAATTTTCTCCTTGATGACAACAAAAATGCTATAGCCATGCTGCAAAACTTGTAAAAATATATTTATATGGTTTCCTAATAATTCAAAGGCTAAACAGAGATGCAAGTGAAATTTAACAGGATTCTAGAAAACCAAACAATCTAAACCTTTGGCAAAAGAGACTTCTCTTTAAACATTTGATGTTTCTGCACAGCACATGACTTTCCAGTCACAAGCTATGCAGTTTCTCTAACACAAAGAGGAAAAGTTGATACAAGACAACCAAAACAAAGGAATGCTCCACATTTCATTTTCATTAGAGATTACCTTTGTTAGCTAGGTACTCACATCACTGAGAGAAATTTAATATACCTGTATTTTTCCAAGTGCTCCAATGGCTACTTCAGGAGGTAGTATCACTGGTTTGGCATAAGTGCCACCAATCTAGAAAAGAAAAAGCTGAGGATATTAGTTACTTTTTTTTTTCTTTAAAAGCAGATTGCCTTTTGCATTAATTGCTACAAGTTTTGTTCACTGCACGTTAAGCTTCACTACAGTATTCAAGCTTCACTACAGTATTCATTTCATTAGCAATTTTCAGATGCAAGATCTCATTTTTCCTCTACTTACTGTGCCAATATTTGAAAGGGTGAATGTTCCCCCAGTGAGCTCATTTGTTCCCAGTTGGCCTGCAGAGCCCAAGGACTGTAGGCGATTTAATTCAGCAGCAATCTCAAACACACTACAGACTTGAACATTTTTCACGTTTGGGACAATTAAACCTTGCTCTGTGTCCATAGCAACTCCAATGTTGTGCGAAGCCTAAAACGAATTTCATTAAGCAGATATTAACATAAGCAGTCAATGTTAAAAAGTTTTGAAAAAGGTCTTATTTATTTATCTTTTTAACTTAAGAAGTGCTGTTTATAGTAAGCAACTCTGCTATACAACTTTGAGAGGAGAAGGGGACACAACATTTTTTAGTGTCAGCTTTCCACATCCTGGAATTAATTCTACACTGAAAAAATTTCACTTAGTCGTGTAACAAAACACGACTAGCAGATTTTGAAGAGAGGATTAGAAGTAAAAAAAGACCCAAAACCAAATCACCAACCAACCAAAACCGAACAAACAAGAAAACAAAACTTTCATTTCCTAAAAGGAATACATAGGAACACATCTCAGAGATATCAATACAACATCACAAAAGGAGTTTGTACAGTGAAGAACATGTACATGTCACCTAAGAAAATGCACACTTACTGCCCAGAAGTATCGGTCTAGCACCTTGTACAAAAATAAAATAAATCTGTATCAGAATTGAGTTTAAAATATTACTTTAATACATAAAGAGTTGAACTCTGGAACAGTAGAACAACTGTGCCATTACTAAAAAAATACTGTATCAGATTTAAGATGTTCTCATTTTAAATGGTTGGCCAAGCTTCAGGTGAAACATAGGAAAACATGTTAGTAGGTATTTTTGAGGCAAGTCTGAACAACAAAACAACTCCCATTAAACAAATTAATGAAACAAGATCAATAGCAAATGAAATCCAGTCTTAGAATCTGGAAACACAAATTATTTTCCAGCATGATACTGTAATATTGGTTCTTACAAAGAACATGGCTCTAAAGTGCATGTTAGCTGTTGGTTTAGGTTTCTGTTCAAAACTTTTATCAGTAGTTTACCAACCTTGTATGTGACATTTTGACAGCTTTCATCCAAAGAAGCATTAAGAACGGGGTACTGCAATAATCCCAGAGAGGCTGCCTGTTAAATATAAAGAGAAAAAAAAAGGACAGATTCTTATTTTATAATTGGTGAGCTGCATGGATCAGAAGGAATATTCGGTCAGAGACAATTTACATTAGTAACAATGCAAATTTGTCTTAAACTCTTTTGATACTGTCCTTTGATATTCTGTCATTATCAGAAGAGCAGAAATAAGAAAGGCAATTTACAAAACCCAACTATACATCAGACAGACATATAAAACACTATAGTACCTTCTCCCAACAGTAACAGGAATTGAATCTCCCTCTGCTATTTCTGCTCCACAATTCCAATCAACTATACCAAGACAAAAGTTATGACATTGAGCAACAACGCCATTCTCAGCTCTCTATTTAGATGAAAACTATTTCAAGGAAGCAGTATTAATTCTCTCTTAAGAGAACAGAATGAGTGCTTATGTAGCACTCTAATTGAAACAGCATTACCAGAACTTTCAGACTAAGCTCTGCATTCAATGTATTCAATGCATACCTTAGGCAGTGCATCAGCCTTCAGCGATACCAGCTATTGGAAAGAGCAACTAAATGAGTGCAAGTGCTTGGTCTTCTGAGCAACAAAAGACACATACTGATTCACCCAAGGGATTCAATGCTAACAAAAATGTAGTAACAATAATAATGACACATTTCACATGAAGCTCATTTTAAGGGAGCTCAGAAAAACCACTGAGAGTTTCCAAAATTTGTTTTTTGTAATTCAAACACCTAGTGAGGGTTACCTCCATAATGAATAAAGCTTTAGCTGCTATATCCTTCCCCACTAAATATATTTTACAATTTCCATGATACTATATTATCCTAACTACAATTCCAACAGTAAATTGGGAAACAGTTCAAGAAACAAGAAAAGGTGAGATTTTTCTTGTGACCTATAATTAATTCTGATGATAGAAAGGTACAGCAAACTTAAAACGATTACTGATTAGATTTGGGCAAAATCTGCGTTAAGTCCTCTATGCTGCATGTCTCACCTTTATAAAGAAAGGCATAAAGGAAAGCTTAATTCCACGGAGTTGTGCTACAGGTTTCAGCTCTTCTCGCAGCTGAACAAGCTGAGTCAAATCAATCTCGTCACAATAACCAAAGTGGGGTATCTTCAGGGCTGCACTCATGGTCTTTACCATTGCCTTGTGAAAACCTGGAAAATATTTGTGGACTTCTTAAACTAACAAAATCATAGAATGGTAAGGTTGGAAGGGACCTCAAAGATCATCTAGTTCCAACCCCCTGCCATAGGCAGGGACACCTNAGGGCTGGGAAGTTAAGGTGAAATTTCAATTATTTGTTTCTATTACACAAATTAAACAACTAAAAATACTCCAAAACTCAACCACAAAAAAAGAAAAAGGACAGAGTAAAGCTCACTTAAGGATCAATGGTTACTCAGAACATGCAACTCAATTTTTGTGATAGCAGTATTTCAGATTATATTGCTGCCCGACTCTCCCACCTATGCATGCATTTGAAATCATAATTCAGTAATCTGCACTACTCTTTCCAGTCTCTCCAAATAAACATTACCTAAAAGACAAGTGAAACACTTTTCTCTTCCTCTTTTAATGTGTTTTTTCTTACCTTAGTAGTGGTACTCCTACGTGGTACTCCTCTCCAGAGCAAGTGTGAATGCTGAAGTACATGCAAGTGACCCTAGTCAGAATTAAGGGGGCCCCACCTCCAAACAGATGGAGGAGAAGGACAGCTAGATTTATTATACTGTATGGAACTGACAGCTTGGACAGTTGAAGAGGTGGAACCCATCTCTATTTCTGGTGCAACAGAGAGATCTCCAGTCCTGCATGTGTTGGAAGACGAGCATCAAAATGCAAGCCACAGTTTGCTTCATTTTGAGGGGTGGAAGGACTCAACTGCCCCTCAGACAGCCCCACCATTTAGACTGGTCATGGACTGATCCAGACTGTGCTGGAATAGAGTAGAACTCCAGACCATGTTCAGTGAGCAATCTTCTCTGTACTGCAAAGCAACTTCATGTTGGTTGAGAATGGACAGTGACTGACATTTGATGTTGATTGCTGCTGGACATGACACAAATGGTATAGAATAATGGATGGAGAGTGTAAATGGATTGAGTTGAACCTGCTGCTGTTATTCACACTATGCTGCAGCCATGCCTGCTTCAAAAACAAAAAGTGCTAACTGGAGCAAAGTATTATGGAGCCTGAAGTTCAGATTGTGACATGGAAGACTTCCTGTTCTGGCTGCTGTTTCCGAGTTCCTGCTAAACCCTTAAATTCACTGCACTTTGCCACTAACCTCGATTCATACTGTGACAAATTCTCACGTTTCAGAATTCCTGCCTGTTTCAGCAGACTTTTGAAGAAGCGTGACTTAAAAATGAGCGAGTACCACATGCAGTGCAACACCATCCAACCAAAACATGAACAATTATTTCCTAAAATAGTAACACCATGCAATGCACTCACATCAAAAGGAACCCAACTGTTGACTAAGTAAAACTCACTGATAGTCTACTGTGAACACTGTCTCAAGATTTCAGTGATTTACCTGTTACAGGTTCAGTTTTGTCTTTTCCGGAGAATGTGAGGGGTCTGGAAACAGGCACAGGAATTTTACGTGCTTTGTCCTTTGGAGCAGCCGGCAGAGATTTCGGCAAAGGAGAGAAAATTTCAGCCTTTGGCGATGGAGGTAAAATAGCTCCTGTTTGCTTGGCCAAGTAATTGAGTATGTCTTCTTTAAGGATTCTGTTATCTTTCCCCGTTCCAACAACTTCACTCAATTTAATCTAAAAAATGCAAAATAAGCTATGATGTTGTTGTTTCACAGCAATATAAAAATGGCATACTGTGAGCTATGGTTAAAAATTAATCCAGTTACTTACCTACCATACCTACAGGGTTTTTTCCCCTTTCTATGATTTATTAGGTTCTCAGCATTACTCCGATCACCCAGAAGGCCCACTTCATGTCTTACTGCATACTTTGAGGATGCGGTAAGAATTACAAATACTACACTTAACTTTTAATCACTTCACAGGATCAACAGTGGAATGTTAATGTGAGGAAAGCTATTTGTGATTTAGTTTTTGCTACTTGTTTTAGTTTGGAAGTTTTTGTAGTTTTAGGAGCAAATCTAATGGAATGTTCATAGGTTCACAGCAAAAAGACTTTAAAAAGCCCTCAGAAGATCACCTCCGCTCTAATACAAATCTGAAAAATAGAACAAGGTAGCTAAAGCTGAGATTACTTTTTCCCCTTCCTTCTTCCACAGTCTGTTCTGACACTTTATTATTTTCATTCTAAAAAGATTTTCTTAATTTCCAGCCTAAGGCATTCCAAATACATTTTAAGACTAGCAATTCTTTTCCTATCCAACATAACCATCAGAAAAGCACAGCCCTCTTTACAACAGTTTTTACATGTGTGAACTGTGTTTAAAAACAAGCAATTTCTCACTACACTTTCCTCTAGGATCCATGGTCTCCTAGCCAGTCAAACTGCTGTATAAAGTTGGATAAAATATAGCAGCACTTGATTCAGCAAACTTACATTGTTCTCCATGGCAAGACGACGAACTGCAGGAGTTGCTAATGTCTTGTGACCTTTTATCTCTTGGTGAGTGTGCTCTTCATGACACATAGGAGGCGTTTCAACAACATCTTCTTCTGGGGCAACACCTGCAAACGAAACCAAAAATTTTAACTTAGTGTATTTACTAAATTCTGACCCCAACTAGTCTGATTCTGTGACAGCTGAATTTTTTAACATTTACTTTGAGCTACTCTGGACAGGAAGATAACATGTCAAAGGCTGCTGCTTAAGCTAAATTTGAAGTAAGAAGTATCTAGTCCTTAAGATTTTAAAGCCTAATAAAACAGCACAGCTTCTTCTACTTAATATTCCTGACTTTATAAAAGGAAGAAAAAAATTGGTTTAAGATTTTCAGGAGGAAAAAGCAAGCTCCTCTATCACTGATGTTTTTTTATAACAACAGATATAAAAAGCAAAAGAGAAAAAATAGCCTACAGTACCTTTTGAAGCATCAATTTCAATGTCCACTAATGGTTTTCCAACATAAGCAATATCATCTAAATTGTAATGGAGTTTTCTAATGATGCCATCGTAACGACTAGTAATAGTAACGGAAGCTTTATCGCTTTGTACTTCACAGATGCTATCAAACTGAGACACGCTGTCACCTTCCTTTATATACCTAAGAGAAAAAACACAGGCTGCTATAAAACACAGTAAGTGTAAACATCTGTACTGTCTATTCTTTTAGTAAGTTCAGCTATGCAAGTCCTAATAAGATGAAAATGTATTCTAGATAAGAATTCTACATAATGGATACATTGGCTGTATACCTTTCGCCTAACTGTTCCACAACTGTTTGTTATGTGAAATGATACAAAGACTATTATCCCACACATAGTTTTACTATTACTTTGGTAGAGTTTTCTTGACAGATTATAAATCATCTGAAAATGAGGCCACCTTTGTCTGACACTAAGGAAGCTTAGTTTCAAATTGCCAGGATCAGTATATGGTCATGAGCTGGGTTGATAACTGGCTCAAAAACAGAGTTCGGAGAGTTGTGATCAGTGACACTGAGTCCAGTTGGAAGCCTGTGGCCAGTGGTGGTCCCCAGGGATCAGTACTGGGTCCAGTTTTCATCAGTGATCTGGATGAGGGAATCAGCAAGTTTGCTGATGATAAGAAACTAGGAGAGGATGGCTGATACCCTGATAGGCTCTGCTGCCACCCAGGCCTGGACAGGCTGGAGAGCTGCATGAAAGTGAACCTCATGAACTTCATAAGGACAAGCGTGGATTCCTGTATCTAGGGAGGAACAACACCAGGTACCAGTACAGACCAGGGGGCATCCTGCTGGAAAGCCACTACAAGGGCTGTCCACTAGGGCTCCAAAGAGCAATGTGTCCTTGTAGCCAAGAGGGCAAATGGCATCCTGGGGTGCATTAACTAAAGTGCATCCAGCAGGTCTAGGGAGGTTCTTCTCCCCCTCTACTCTGCCTTAGTGAGACCACACCTGGAATACTGTGTCCAGTTTTGGGCTCACCAGTTCAAGAGAGACAGAGATCTGCTGGAGACCCATAGAGAGCTATGTGGATGACTGCAGGACATGAGCATCTCTCCTATAAAGAAAGACTGAGAAAACTGAGGTTTAGTCTTGGGAAGGCTGAGAGGAGAGTTTATCAACATCTATAAACATCTGATGGGTGGGTGTCAAGATGGAGGTGTGCTAGTCTCTTTTTGGTGGTGCCCAGTGACAGGGCAAAGGACAACAGGTACAAGCTAGAACACAGGAGGTTCCACCTCAATACAAGGAGACACCTCTTTATGGTGAGGGTGACGCAGCACTCAAAGAGGGTAAAATTATGTAGATTCTCCAGACTAGTCTTTAATTTCTAACGTTTAACCTAAGTAAGTTTAATATAAAGACAGATTTCCTGAATTCTAAAAACCACTAATCACTGAAGAAAAACCTATATACAGGTGCAGTTAGGGCATCCCATTCCTTCCTCCTTTTCCACTCTCAAATAAACCAGACTGCAAATAAACAAAACGTAAATAAAGCTGAGTGTATACAAGGTGGTCTTAAACTGATAAAACTGAATCTTGAAAAATCTTAAGTTGCAACTCAGAAAACATCAGACAAACAACCAATAATATAGCAGCTAAGCTGCTTGCTTAGTATATTTAAGGAAGTAGAGCTTACCATTCTTTCACAGTCACCTCCGTAATCCCTTCTCCAATGTCAGAAAGCTTAAACTGGACAATTTGGCCACACGAAACTGTAAACAGACAATAAGGAAATACATCTAATATGAAATATGCTGTAAGACATCAGACAATAAAATCTAACTGCATCATAAGCGGTCTAGATACCAATGGGCTAATATAACACTCCTAAAACAGCAAAACAAAATAAATTATTTTATTAAGAAAAAGATTACCAGCAGACGTTCTGAATAATCGCTGTTGATGACTAAACTTGAGGGCAGCTTTGTCAAACACGCACACGTATTTTGATTTTATAAAGCCAACGCTGCTGCATGATCTAACACGGGGAATGTAAACCTGGGGGAGAAAAGTCTCAACTGTAAATACAATGGAGTGAGGAATGAAGAGCTCATTTAACATTCCTGATACAACAATATTACTAAAATAGTTTAATTACAGTTTATATAAGAGTAGTTCTTACGGAAATACAATTATACTGACTACATATTGATCGTACAATCATCATTAAATTAGCATAAGCTGTGCCAGATTTTTAACTTCTGTCACTAACACAACACTTGGGAGATCAATCACAATAACAAAACCAATTTACAAAAATCATTACAAGATCTGGTAAGAGATTCACACTTGCTGTCATTTCTCTAGGGAATTAATCAAGACACGCACGTGAAAGCATACGTATTATCAACATTAGATATCTGAAATATTCTTATCCAGAATAGATGCTGGAAGGGTCCCCTAGCCTACAGAAAAAAAAAAAAAAAAAAAAAGCATATTTTTCATTATCAGTTCTTATTGCAGTTAAAGCTTGATCAGAAGTACCAATTGGAAAAGAAATTCACACCAGAGGGCACAGACAGTTGCCATTTAATTTCTGCCAATAGAAGATGCAATCATCTCCACGTAAGTATCATTTCACATCAACTTTAATGACATTTTTTAAGAACTAGGTGTGAGATGGTTTTCTTTCATGGTTACAATTATATTTATCCAGAAATCAACTTGAAGGGTCAACAAAATTTTCTGAAAGGTTCTTCAGACAAAACCTTATGCCATAAAGCATCATGTAACTAGTCATGATTTTGGTCAAAAACAAAACCAGCAGCACTTGCATCGACATAAAGAGGCATTTTATTGTTGATCTCAACAGAAGTTAGTTCAGACCCTTTCTTATTTAGCTAGATTTCTTAAATGTAATGTAATTCTGATGTTATGTTGTCTTACGAGTGCTGTAAAATTAATAAAAATAACAATTTCTTTGTAATACTGTAATTAATTTAGAGATACAAAAAAACATTTAGGTGCTACAATGTACCTCAAGTAGCTCAAAACTGTAAAATTTAGAAATTATCTTCTTAGAGGAGCCAGAAAACAGCACACCTGCATGGGAAAGTTCATTTTAACTTCTTTTTTGAAAAGTCCTTTCAGTAATTACAAAGCATATCACACTTGATTGTCCTCCCCACCCCATACTCCTCAAGTAACTGATTTTGTAGTGCACTTAAATAAAGTATATTATTCAGAAAACTGCGCAATTCTGAAATGACAATGCACATATTTTTTCTATATTACTTAATGTAGCACTGCAAGTGATATTTAACATAATCTTTCTTTTAGGAACAAACATTTATACCATGCAACACTGGTATATAATGTAAATCTTCAGAAGCCTATTTACTCCTATTTTTAAGTCTGTTTTTCTTCCTGCCTGAGTCCATGGTTGCGGGTTTCTTTATGTTCAACAAGATCTTTTTGTCCCAAACTTACAATAAAGCTCTTTTCTCTTTATAACCCCCTACATAGAAAACAGTCAATATTTACCTGCAAAGATGATCACAAGGAGCACATCAAATCTCTGAACTATTTCTAAATGTGAAGTTTCATAATGCTTTCCATGTGTTTTTAACATTTGGTAACCAATGTGGGTAGTGAATTAGTAATGTCACTGCCAAAAAAAACAAACTGGTTTTGTTACAGAAGAGTTTCAATGCTGTTTAGAATTACATTTGCATATCTTAAAAATTGAATTTTTCTCATTTGCAGTTTTGCACATTCTTTACTAAAATCTTGGTGTGCCTGTACATTAAAACAATAATATAATAGCAAATACCTGTACAGAACAGGGTTCCATCATAGCAAGGGGAAAAATTACAATCCAGGAAATAAAAGGGGCTGTGCTTCTTAATTTCCATAATACCACTCTGACTGTGCAATTACTGTAATATTATTTTCTGTATAATGCTGACTAAAGGAATGGCAAAAGCATATGAGATAAAATTAGTTCTAATATCCATAGCATACCCATACATATACCTCAATGTCTGAAAAAAATGCAGTAATAAAAATCCCAAGCAGCACAGTACTAGCAGTTTTGTTTCTTTCTTAAAGGCAACACTGGCACAGTAAGATACCACCTTGCCTGTGCAAGTCTTCTGAGTACAGTTACTGTGGTGAGAAAAAGGTGAGGATGGAGTCCAGTCTCTCATTGATGCCAAGGATGCAACAGCCACTGCTACCTGGTTGACTAAGACTCGTCTGAACCAAAACAACATGGGAGGTCTATGCTATTTGAGGGAAAACAGCAACCCTGTTTTCAGTTTTTGTTGTTTCCTTAAAAAGAAGCCAGCTGTGCTTTTTTTGAATCACCATTGATCCTGAAATTCTACTGCTGCCTTTAGAACATTTTTATGCAGCCTGCAGGCAATGGACTACCTGATGAAGTAACACTGAATTTCAAAGTCAAATTGCACAGTTTGTGCTCAAAGGCAATGACTTCCCATTAAAGGATACTCCTCTGTAGAACTCTTTTGACTTGCTGTCCCACTAAATCATTNCATATCTTAAAAATTGAATTTTTCTCATTTGCAGTTTTGCACATTCTTTACTAAAATCTTGGTGTGCCTGTACATTAAAACAATAATATAATAGCAAATACCTGTACAGAACAGGGTTCCATCATAGCAAGGGGAAAAATTACAATCCAGGAAATAAAAGGGGCTGTGCTTCTTAATTTCCATAATACCACTCTGACTGTGCAATTACTGTAATATTATTTTCTGTATAATGCTGACTAAAGGAATGGCAAAAGCATATGAGATAAAATTAGTTCTAATATCCATAGCATACCCATACATATACCTCAATGTCTGAAAAAAATGCAGTAATAAAAATCCCAAGCAGCACAGTACTAGCAGTTTTGTTTCTTTCTTAAAGGCAACACTGGCACAGTAAGATACCACCTTGCCTGTGCAAGTCTTCTGAGTACAGTTACTGTGGTGAGAAAAAGGTGAGGATGGAGTCCAGTCTCTCATTGATGCCAAGGATGCAACAGCCACTGCTACCTGGTTGACTAAGACTCGTCTGAACCAAAACAACATGGGAGGTCTATGCTATTTGAGGGAAAACAGCAACCCTGTTTTCAGTTTTTGTTGTTTCCTTAAAAAGAAGCCAGCTGTGCTTTTTTTGAATCACCATTGATCCTGAAATTCTACTGCTGCCTTTAGAACATTTTTATGCAGCCTGCAGGCAATGGACTACCTGATGAAGTAACACTGAATTTCAAAGTCAAATTGCACAGTTTGTGCTCAAAGGCAATGACTTCCCATTAAAGGATACTCCTCTGTAGAACTCTTTTGACTTGCTGTCCCACTAAATCATTTTCATGAACTTGCAATGAACTTATACTGGGTTGTTTTGTGTAGGTATTCTGTATCTTCAGTATATACATTGCCAATGTCGTCAGTAGCACATTCCAGTCAGAGATTACTCCTCATCTAAATACCTGGCACTGTGTCCTAGTGCCTGGGTAATAGTTACTTTCTGGCTACTTAAGACAAAGCCCTTTGGGCTTATTTCTCCTTTCTTCACAACTCATAGCCCCCATGGACAAACACCATTACTTCATCCTTCTCCCTATTGTTAGCCAAAGTGCTTGCAAAAGCACCGAGACTATTCAAATAATGCCATTAACATATACAATTACCAGATTATTTTGTGGATCACAGGACGCCAGGGGTTGGAAGGGACCCAAAGAAATCATCGAGTTCAACCTCCCTGCAAGAGCAGGGACAGACAGTCTAGCTCAGGTCACAGAGGAACACATCCGGACAGGCCTTGAAAGTCTCCTGAGGAGACTCTACAACCCCTCTGGGGAGACCGTTCCAGTGCTCTGTGACCCTTACAGTAAAGAAGTTCCCCCTTGTGTTGAGGTAGAACCTCCTGTGCTGCAGCTTATATCCATTGCTTCTTGTCCTACCACAGGGAGCAAGTGAGCAGAGCCTGTCCCCCCACTTCTGAACCCCAGCCCTCAGATATTTTATAAACATTTATTAAATCCCCTCTCAGTGTTCTCTTATCCAGACTAAAAAGCCCCAGGTCACTCAGCCTCTCCTCATAAGGCAGTGCTCCAGTCCTCTAAATCATCCTCACAGCCTTCTGTTAGACCCTCTCCAGCAGATCCCTGTCTCTCAAACTGGTGAACCCAAAACTGAACACAGTACTCAAGACAGGGTCTCACCAGGGCAGAGTAGAGGCAGAGGAGAACCTCCCTCGATCTCCTGGACCCACTCTTCCAAATGCACCCCAGGATCCCATTGCCTCTCTTAGCCACAAGGGCAACTGCCACAAGCACACTGCTATCCAACGGACAACTTGCTATCCACCAGGGCTCCCAGGTCCCTCTCCACAGGGCTGCTCTCCAGTAGATGTATTAATGCAGTTTAATATTCCTCCCCAGGTGTAGGACTCTACATTTATTCTTGTTGAACCTCATTTGGTTCCTTTGTGCCCAGCTCTCCAGTCTGTCCAAGTCTCACTGGATGGCCACACAGCCTTCAGCTGTATCAGCCAAGCCTCCCAGTTGGTGTCAGCAGCAAACTCACTGAGCAGACTCTGTTCCTTCATCAATGTCATTGATGAAGATGCTGAACAGCACCAGATCCAGCACTGATCCCTGGGGGACTCCACTAATTACAGCTCTCCAGCTGGACTTGGCACCACTGATCACCACTCTTTGAACTCTATCTTGTAACCACCTCCTAACCCACTTCAGTGTCTGCTCTTCCATTCCACACTTCCTCAGCTTGCTCACTAGGATGTCATGGGAGACAGTGTCAAAAGCCTTGCTAAAGTCAAGGTAGACTAACATCCCATCCACTGGTCTCCCTGAATATACTCATTCAGTTATGTCATCATAGAATGCTACCAGGTTAGGCAAGCATGAGTTCCCCTTGGTAAATCCATGCTGACTACTCCCGATAACCTTCTTCTCTTCCAACTGCCTTGAGATGCCCTCCAGAACAAGCCACTCCATTTTTTCCAGGGATGGAGGTGAGGCTGACTGGTCTGTAATTTCCTGGAACTTCTTTCTTGCCCTTTTTGAAGACTGAGGTGACATTGGCTCTCCTCCAGTCCTCAGGCACCTCTCCTGTCTGCCACAATTTTTCAAAGGTGATGGAGAGTGGCATAGTGACAACATTAGCCACTTCTCTCAGCACTCTTGGGTGCACAGGGCCCATGGACTTGTGAATGTTCAATCTGTGTAACTGATCCTTAACCCAGTCTTCACTGACCAGTGGGGAGCACTCCCTCCTCCAGGCTTCCTCTCCTTCATCCAGGGTCTGGAATACATAGGGAAGTTCAGCCTTAGGTGTAAAGACTGAAGCAAAGCAGGCATTCAGCAGCTCTGCCTTCTCTGCATCCTCAGTTACCAGGGCTGCCTCCTCATTCAGCAATGGGCCCACAGCTTCCCTATTCTTCCTTTTCCTACTGATATATTTGAAGAAGCCATTCTTGCTCTGTTTAACTTTCTTTCCTAGTTTCAGTTCCAGGAGAGTTTTGGCCCTCCTTGTTGCCTTCCTACATGACCTGATAACTCCTCTATAGTCCTCTCAAGTGACAAGTCCCTTCTTCCATGAACTGTAAGTTTCTATTTTTCCTGAGATTTCCTTCAGGAGCTCCTTGCTCAGCCATGCAGGTCTCCTAGCACATCTACCCAATTTTCTACTCAAGGGACTTTCTACTCCTAGCTTGGCCTGGAGGAAGTGGCCTTTAAAAATTAACCAACTTTCTTGGGCTCCTTTACTCTCCAGAGCCTTAGCCCATGGGATTTCTGCAAGAGTATCTCTGAAGAGTACAAAGTTAGCCCTACAGAAGTCCAGGTTTGTGAGCCTACTTATTGCCCTGCTTCTACCCTGTATAACGCTAAACTCCACCATGTTGTGATCACTGTCACCAAGGCTGTTTCCAACCTTAATGTCCTCAACCAGTCCTTCTTTATTAGTTAATACAAGGTCCAGCAGTGCATCTTTCCTTGTTGGTTCCTCTACTACCTGCATCAAGAATTTACCATTAATATACTGCAAGAGCCTTTTGGACTGACTGTGCCTGGCTGTGAGCTTCCCAGCAAATATCAGGATGATTGAAGTTGCCCATGAGTACCAAGGAGTTTGCTCTAGAGGCTATCTCCAGTTGACTGCAGAAGGCCTCATCAACATCTTCCTCTTGGTTTGGTGGTCTATAGTAGACACCTACAACAATTTCACCTCCCTTCCCACATCCCTCAATTCTTACCCAAAAGCTTTCAACCTGCTCTGCCTCCCTCCTTGGACAGAACTCAGCACATTTCAGTTGCTCTTGCACATAGAGAGCAACCACCCCACCTCATCTTGCTGGTCTATCTTTCCTGAACAGTACCTAGCCATCCATGACAACATTCTAGTTGTGGGAGCTGATCCACCATGTTTCAGTGATGGCAATTATATCATAGCCATTCAATCTAATTCAGATCTCCAACTCCTCCTGCTCATTCCCCATGTTCCATGCATTGGTATATAAGCATTTCAGGGAGTGAGTTAGTCCATTAGCTTCCACTTGTGCTGTCCAGTCATTCCCAGCCACTCCCATGGCCACCAACCTAGCAGTGAGCTCTGGGTGTGCTGATGATTCCTTATTACTTGATCCCCACGGCTCATCTCTGTGAGACTTTGAGAATTTTTCCATGTCCCCAGCATGCTGTATGGTAACAGCCTGGAAGCTTTTATTAGCCTCCCACCCTGGTGTGACATCCCTCAGCTTGTACTCGTTGCTAGCCCTTGCATCTTCTCCAATACACAACTCATTGTTATCTACCTCCCCTGATATAGCAGTTGACACATTGCCCCACAATTGTCTCAGGCTTGCTCACAGTAAGCCTGGCTTTTTCCCTCCCCACCTTCCAACCTAGTTTAAAGCACAATTAATGAGACCAGCCAACCTGTCCAATATAAACCTTCTCCCACTTTGAGAGAGATGCACTCCATCTGCTGCCAGCAGACCTGGCATCATGTGGGGTGATCCAAGGTCAAAACACCCAAAGTCCTGCTGGAGGCACCAGGCTGGAAGCCAAGAATTGAGCAGGTGAGTTCTCAGATCTTATCAGTGATCTTATCACTGCTTCAAAGTAGATCTTCACAAGAATTAGGATATCTAGCGAAATTCAAAATATGCTTGCAGGAAACAGACTGTAAGTAGCCAATTCTATAGGTCAGTATGCACATAGATAAGATGAGCATTACTTTATCAGAACCTCCCTCTGAATTTAAAAGTAGATGATTTATTTAGAAAGAAAACAAAACAAAGTGTGGCTATTTTCAATATTCTTAATTAGTAAAATTACTTATATGTAGCTTAAGATGATATATAACAAAATACTGCTGAAGAAATTCCTCACTATTATGCTTTCAAAATATCATATGAATAATTAGGAGAAAAAAAATAGAAAGCAGGACTAATCTCTAATCTTGTTCTTACTTGAATTATCTTACAAAAAGATGCTTCTCTTTCTGACATTCCACAAAACAGAGGTGAGATAGTTGGAAACCAACACTCTTCACTACAGCTGAAAGACTATAAAACAGTAACACAGAAAAATGTAGTTTCACTTCTTTAAGCATGGTATCTCAACTACTTAATTAACAAGTATCAAGGCTCCTGGGATGCAGAGAAACGTTTTCCCTTTTTGGGTAACTACGCCGTCCCTGTGCAGACACGCTGCATGTGCGAAGGAGCGGCGATGGCAGCGTACCACTCACCAGTGCAACGCATCAGATGAGGAAGAAAAGGATGCTTATTACAGGACATGCATGTTTCTTTCACATGAAATATGGGCAACAGGGAAGACATTCGGGAGCAGCAGCGTGGAGCGGCGGAAGCCCGTACTGAGGGTCGCTGGGGATCGAGGGTACTCTGACCCCCAAGGAGCAGCAGGAAGGTTCCGCCAGCACCACGGGACGTGCGGGGCTGGCACAGTCGGCGGATTGGCTGCGGGGGACGCGCTCACCCGTGTAGCCGCACCGGGGGCGCTGCCCGCTCGCAAGCGTAACTAAAGTGACCGGGCAGGCCAGAGGGAAGGCGGGAAGGGTAGCTCGCAGGCGCGGGGGAGGCGGCGGCCGGGAGGGCTGAGGGGAGGCGGCAAGTCCGCGAGCGTCTCCTATTCGCTTCGGGGTCTGCCGCGCGGTCCTCGCCCATTCCCGGATGAAGGGAAGCCACAGGACTTCAGGGTGCCGCCGGGACGCCGCGCGCTGTCCATCCCCCCACCGGCATACCGGGAGCACCACCACCCGCATGATCCCCCGCTCCCCTTACCAGGCGTCCCGCGGCTCGGCAGCAGCTCCTCAGAGCGGTCACGGCCGCCATCTTACTCTGGGAAGAGGCAGCCCCCACGCCCCACACACCTCCCACCGATCAGCCAACCGGACTGCAGCCACGCCGACCGCAGCCAACCAGGCACCGGGTACGGGGCAGAGAGAGCGGCGGCAGAGGGGGCCGGGAGTGCGGCGCCGTGGCGGGGTAGCCTGCTGGTCCCGGTTACCCTCCGAGGCGCGAGCCGTCACACGCCCACGAGAAGTAACGGGAAGGCGAGCGCCTTACAGGGGTTCCTGTAGCAAAGCCACTGGCTGTGGCGGAGGCAATGCAGCTTCCCTTGGCCGAAGTAGCGGGAAAGGCCCAGCCTTTCTTGGTACACCTGTAATAAATTTCCGACTGTGACTGCCAGACCAGCAGGCGTACATATCTCGGTGCTTCTTTTAGCCATCTCGCTTGTGGGGAAAACTATGCGCTTGTAACCGCGACGGCAGGAGTCCGGCCTCCAGCCTTCGGCAGCGGCACAAAGCGCCACGGGGCAGAGCTGTGCCCGCGGAGCTGCGTCCCAGGTGCCGCTTGGTCACGGCCTGCAAGGTGCCGCGTTTGTCACCGCTCCGGCCTAGCGTGGCCTTTGGCGGTAGCCTCGAGACAGGGGAAAGACATTGCCTCCTCCTGGACGCCGTGCTCTGCCCTGTGCCGGGACAGGGGAAAGACATTGCCTCCTCCTGGACGCCGTGCTCTGCCCTGTGCCAGGACAGGGTCCTTAAAGCGGGGAGAAAGAAGCTCGCTCTCTGCGCTGCACGGCTGCCCGGGCGCTGGGACCCGGCGGCTACCTCTCACGCCAGCCCACGGTGGGTGGGCGCGGAGGTGGCTCCGCCCTGCGTCTGCTCCAACTCAGCCGCCCGGCCCAGGCACCGGAAGGTTGGGGTCCTGCCGCCACTGAGGCGCGTTTTGTGCGCGCTTCCGTCGCCAAGAGTTCGCGACCACGGAGGCTGCTTCGCCGAGGGCTTGCCGTCTGCAGGGCCCCGCTGGGATTCCATCGGTGCGGCAGGGGCCTCTGCGAGAGACAGCTCCGCTCACCGCCAGTCATGGACGGGGAGAGGGTAGAGATAGACGGCGGGATCATGGAAGGGGTGAGCACCGGCGGTCTGCTCTCGCCTTACCTCTCCCTGGGCAGCGGTCACGGGCGGGCCGGTAGTGGCCGCCTGGGTGGGAAGTGCCGTAGCGCTTGACGAGCGCCCTTTCTCCGTGCAGGGTGGGCAGATTTTGAGAGTGTCCACGGCCTTGAGCTGCCTGCTGGGCCTGCCGCTGCGGGTGCGCCAAATCCGCGCCGGAAGAAGCCAGCCCGGCCTCAGGTAAGCACCCATCCCTCGTCCTCTCGTCTTCTGTTCGCTCGCGGGGTTGGCCCAGGCTTGGTGGTCTGGGGGCGCGTTCAGCGTGGTCCCGTCACGGCGTGCGCGAGCCCAGGGTTGTATCCATGCACACCCTTCTAGCTTACTTATGGCGGAAATACTTTCAAGAACAACTCTTACATATTTCTATTGCTTTAAGAGAACCTTTTAATCAGAAAATTCTGTCTGTGGCTCACTTGCTTGGGAAGAATTGCATAGGCTGGAAGAGACCGTCTAGATTTTGGGGCCAAACCGTTAACGTAACGCTTCCAAGTCCACCACTAAACCATGTCCCCAGGCACCATGTCAGCACGTCTTTTAAATATTTTTAGGGATGGTGACTCAAGCATTTCTGTGGACAGCCTGTTCCAGTGCTTTAAAACCCTTTTTCTGAAGAATGATTTTCACATGACCAATCTAAACCTCTCCTGGCACAACATGAGACCATTTTGTCATCCTGTTATTTGCTACATGTGAGAAGAGGCCAACACCTACCTCAATACAACCTTGTTTTTATAGAGAGGATAAGATTTACACTGAACCTCCTTTTCTCCAAACTGAACAACTCTAGTTCCATCAGCCACTCCTTTTAAGACCCATGTAAAAGCCATTCACCAGCTTT
Source organism: Ramphastos sulfuratus (assembly GCA_013399055.1). Taxonomy (NCBI): domain Eukaryota; kingdom Metazoa; phylum Chordata; class Aves; order Piciformes; family Ramphastidae; genus Ramphastos; species Ramphastos sulfuratus. Next base: position 43,314 of record WBNM01037376.1, read on the forward strand.
GTGCTTATCTTTGGACAGCACCTCCATGTCTTTCTTGTAGTGAGGGGCCCAAAACTGAACACAGTACTTGAGGTACAGCCTACCCAGTGCCAATTACAGGAGGCCAATCGCTTCCCTAGTCCTGCTGGCCATGCTATTTTTAGTACAAAATACACGAAAAGACTGAGCATGGAGGAAAGCTAGGGTGTGAACTGGGTGCCCTACAGTCTCCTGGTGAGAGGATTTAGACCCCTTCACCTGCTCCCCTCAGTGCTGTTCCTGCCAGGACAAATAAGGACACTGCACTGATTACCATGTCTGAGGCACCACAGAGTTGCAGAGCTTCTCAAAAATATTTTCAAAGGTGCTAAGCAGACTCCACCATGTGAAATATGAAAATTGAGGCCATGTAATGCCTCAGCAAAATGTGGCTGATCAAGCATATGGTGCTAAAAATAGTTAATTTATGTCCTATTTAAATTATTCAAATGGAAAAAAAGAACAGCAGGACAGATACGCAGCATAACTGCTACTCTTCTGTGGCTTTGGCAACCGGTTATTGGCTTGGTTTCAGATCAGTATTGCTGTTGCATTTTTGTCCAAGCATTTGTCACATTAGTATGAGTGACTGCTCCTGCATCTCATCTGTCTGTCTCGATCCATTCTAATGGAAAACACACCAGAATCCTGCAGCTTCTAGAATGGCCTTAATGCAGCTCCTTTTGCTCCTGTGAACTCAGAAATACTTTAGGAGTCAGACAACTTCTGATCCATGTTTGATCTGAAATTTGCAGTGGTAGTATTTGTTAGTTGGTGTTTAGTAGATCTTTTAATGTGAGTATGCAGTCAACTTGCATGTATCTTTAACTTCATATCCAAGGCCTCAGCATCTATCTGGATTGGAGATCATTCGAGATCTATGTGAGGGGAAGCTGGAAGGTGGAGAAATTGGCTCAACAGAAATCATCTTCACTCCTGGGAAGATCAAAGGTGGAACCCACACAGCGGATACAAAAACAGCAGGGTATGTCTTTGTACATGGATAATGACTGACCTATAACTCCACTTAACTGATTTTGGTAACTTTGAAATTATCAAAACTGAGCGGAGGGGAAAAAATAATATTAGTACATGGGTAGGGAGCCAAAATCTAAGCTGCCTGATCCAGATACGTGTGATCAAAGAACCTTTGGTGTAGGCAGGATACATATGAATAAAATACATGCAATTTTAAAATTAATAATTGCTCTGTAAGTTGAATCCTTGATTAATGTTAAGCAAAACCCAACTGTCTGTGTATTTAAACTTTATCTCTTATTTTCTCACATCAGTACATTACATATCAGGTCATATACATCAAATTAGATATAGTCTCAAATCTCTGAGATCTGGAATAAACCTTATATAATAAAGTAAATTTTGAGATTTCACTTACACATGTAATGGTACAATATGGCATACTAGCCTTGGAACTGGGAACATTCTGTCCATGGTTATTTGTGCCTGTCTTTCTCCTGTCCTGTATTTCTGTGTTGGGTCCTTTGTTCTTGGGATCTGTTGCAAAACCAAGGAAATGGGTTTACCTATGGAAGACTGACGTCAGTTGACTGGAAGCTAAGTCAGATTAGGCATAAGTTACAGTTTAATTTACATTATGAGAAATATTTTTCTGAGCTGAAATAGTGTAAACAAGCTGATGCCTTTTAGTTAACACAGAAAGTTTTTAGTAAGCAGTGATGCAGCAGAACTAGTAGTTAAACACAAGGAAAAAAAGGAGAAACAGTATGGTTGACCAACATTTGGAAGTTAAGAAAACAAAACTGTGTTTTCAGTTCAATGGTGGCTACTGTTTCCACAGTTCAAAATAATGTTGCAAACCCCTGTGAGATAACCATTTTCTTTTGCTGAACAAACTTACTTTTGCAAAATTTATCTTGGAAGTTGCTTAGTATCTGTGAAATATGGAAAGAATCTGGTATCTAAAAGCATACTTTCCATGTCTTTACATTTTCTTGTTAGGCATGCTAACCAGCTTCTAAGAAACTTTGTAGTTTTCTAAATATTTTTTTTATCAAGTAAGTGTTAAAATTACTACCTAAGCCTTTTCTGGGTTTATTGTCTGCTAGCTAAACCTACAGTTTTAACAATCCTATCACTATACTAAGTAAGCTACATTACTTTTATTTCAAACAAGTATATTAAAGATACAAGTATTGAGAAACAAAAACTTTCCTATTCAGACTTGCTAAGGACATGGAGTTTTAAATTAGTATTTTTTAGGACTAATAGGTTTATAGATAATGTTCAAAATCAAATAGTTGTGCAAGTGTTCTGGGAAACCTTTGATATGTAGTGATTCTATGGAATTATGCAGATTATGACTACATGACATTTGAGTATTTTATAATTGCTTTTAGGAGTGTGTGTCTACTGATGCAGGTAGCAATGCCCTGCGTGCTGTTTGCTGCTTCCCCATCAGAACTTCATTTAAAAGGTGGGACTAATGCTGAGATGGCTCCTCAGATAGACTACACAGTCATGGTAGGGAAAAACTTCTTTGGCTTGGTGCATCTTTTATGCATATACATATATATACAATGTAACTGCAGTACTTCTGTTGCTCTTTCTGCAAATTTATTTGAAATTGTGGAATCAGACATGGATGTTTAACAGTATTAATGTACTATATGTAGAGAGCAACCAGTGTTTCATGGATTTCCCTGAAACAGCAACTAGTTTTTTTGCTTTTAATTTTTGAAGAAAATGTCACTTAAAATACATTGTTTATTCTAGAAGCACCATGGTTTGCTAAAGCATTTCTCTCCTTCGTTCCATAAGAAAATCCTTTTGCACTTTGTGTCATTAAGGATGAGGTATGAGGAATGTCAAATAAGCTATATGGACGAAACTGGCTGTCTTTTTTAATAATGTAACAAATTTATGTGTGGGTTTTTTTGTTTTGTTTTTTTTTAAGACTACATAAAACAGTGGGAAATGGTGTATGCAAAATAGACTCACTCTGTGATTTTTATATATACTTGTTTTTCAGGTTTTTAAGCCAATAGTCGAAAAGTTCAATTTCACATTTAATTGTGACATAAAAAAGAGGTGAGTTATGGAGGCGTGGTAAAGACAGACCTTACTGGACCACTGTGTGGTCACAGAGGCATTCACACAAGGTGCTCTCAATCAAACTGAAGCGTCCTTCTTCAGTCAGTTAGTCTACTTTATAATACATGAACTAATCTGTATCAGCCGCCCCTGTGTTCTATCACTGTATCAGGAATGTGATATGGCTCTTTTTTCATTTTATTTTCTATTGCTTAGTCTTCAGCTTCTGTTAAATGTTTCTTATGGGCTACCTTTAGGGAAAGCACTGTACATTGTACTGTAAACAGGCTGTACATTGCTGAGCTTTTTCTGAGGTGCCAAGTTATGTTTGTGGTGGGTTTTTATAAGATGTGCATTGTGAGATAATACTATTGGACAATTTAATTCTATTA
>WBNM01037376.1:46895-94286 GCA_013399055.1 Ramphastos sulfuratus
CTGTCTCTATTTGCAGAGAATGAGTGGTGGGATCTCCTTAAGACTCCCTCTCTCACACACACTAGGAATTAGTAGGGGAAGGAAAAGGAGAAACTAATGTATTTTTGAAGAGCTGTGGCCTGCTAGGTTTGGACTTAAAATCTCCAAACCTATGAATAATATCTATAATTGGATCACAAGGATGAGATAAGCTTCATCTGCTGCTACCTGCCTGACTTCAAACTGTTATTGTTTATTTTTATCCTATGAGGACAGGCTGAGAGAGTTGGTGTTCTTCACCCTGGAGAAGAGAGGGCTTTGAGGAGACCTTATAGTAGCCTTCCAGTATCTGAAGGGGGCCTACAGGAAGGCTGGGGAGGGACCTATTTACAAGGTCTTGTAATGACAAGACAAGGGGCAATGGGTTTAAACTGGCAGAGGGAAGATTTAGACTGGATGTTAGGAGGAAGTTCTTTCCAGTGAGGGTGGTGAGGCACCGAACAGGTTGCCCAGGGAGGTTGTGGCTGCTCCCTCTCTGGAGGTGTTCAAGGCCAGGTTGGACAAGGCCTTGAGTGACCTGTACTAGTGGGAGGTGTCCCTGTCAATGGCAAGGGGTTGGAACTAGATGATCCTTGAGGTCCCTTCCAACCTTACCATTCTATGATTCTATTATATCTTACAGAGTATATCCAGTACATAGTAATTGTGGGGTGCTTTAGTTTTGTAGTTTTGTTTGGGTTGGTTTGTTTTTTTACAATCTAATGTCTTGAGATAATCAGAGCTAAAATAAGTCATTCTCCCTATGAATGGAGACGTGTTCTTGAATTGCTAGTGATAGCTAAGCTTCTACCTGTATCGCTGTAATTGTCCTTCATCAAGCATTTAATGTTACCTAAATTTTATAGGAAAATTCTTAGAAGAGATGCAGTTTAGTGCTTACTTGTAAGGTTTTGTATTAATCCTTTGTTTTCTAGTTAATAAAGTAGCTCCTTTAATCAGAAATTCATGGTAATAATTAGATATATGAGGATAAAGTATTGCTATAGTTACATAATTGAATCAATGTGTTTACCTTCTATCCTGTCAGTTGGCAAAAGACATGGCAGCAGCAGCAGTGAGATGCATCAGAAAAGAAATCAGAGATCTCTACATTAACATTCAGGCTATTCGAGAACCTGATAATCACGCTGTTGGGACTGGAAGTGGAATAATGTAAGATGAGCCCAAACTTTATATTGTTACTTGTAACTTTGCTGGTTGATTAGCTAGATATTGATTACGTATCTCATAAATGAAGTATGATGTGAGTGATTTGTTCTTAATACTGATTTTGGGTTTTCTGCTTAGCATTGTTGCGGAGACTTCAACAGGTTGTTTGCTAGCTGGGTCATCACTTGGCAAGAGAGGTAGGAGTTCCATGAAGTACATTTCTTTCAGATTTAAATTGATGTGCTGTGGACAAATAGAAACCTGAAGTATAATCTGTTCAAAGATCTGATGTTTTGAGTGTTGAATTTTTAAATGTGTGTTGTTTAGCAATAAAGGACAGTGGAAGCAAGAAGATTTTAAGATAGTAAATATAATCTTACACTTTGTAGTAAGATGCTTCTATGTAGTGCCAAAAACTGCAAAATTACTAAATTTACTTTTTATCAGGATGGATTGTTAAGGATCACTGAGCAGAAAGTGCTTCTGAACTTTAAGAAGATACAGCCTTGTGTGTGATTTTTGTTCACTGTGAATCTAGATGCGTATCTAGATAAAAAGGAGCAGAAGTGATTTTGATTTAAAATGTTTTTAACAAAATATTTCTCTGACTAAACAGGCTACTTTCTTTCCACTGCTTAGGAAGTATTAATTACATGTCACGTTAAGATGAAAGGGGTTTTTTAAGTGGACATTTGAGGCAAGAACATGGAAATAAGGTTTAAAAAGTTGATCATTTCTTGTTTGTTTTTTTTCTTTTCTTCCCTTCTGTGTTTTTAAAATGTTAAATAATAATTGGCTGCATCCTAATGACCTGTATTTCTCTATTAGGAAAGAATCCTGACAAAGTTGGCATTGAAGCAGCTGAGACACTGCTTAAAAACCTTAAACATGGTGGAACTGTGGATGATTCTCTGCAAGACCAAGTAAGGCTTCTGTATGTGTTTCCATGAAATTGAAGCAGCAAGGCTATGCATGTGTGTATCACAGAATCACAGAATCTTAGAGGATGGAAGGGACCTCCAGAGATCATCAAGTCCAACCCCCCCACCAAGCAGAATCACCTAGGATAGTCTGCACAGGAATGCTGGCCACCTGGGAGGAGTACAGGGCTGTTGTCAGAGGGCGTAGGGAAACAACTTAGGAAGAATAAGGCCTCGTTGGAACTCTCAACCTTGCAAGAGAGGTCAACAAAAAGGGCTCCTTAAAATACATTGCAGGAAAAGATAATGTTAGAGGCAATGTAGGCCCTCTGCTGAATGAGGTGGGTGCCTTGGTGACAGAGGACACAAAGAAGGCAGAGTTACTAAATGCTTTCTTTGTGTATACTGCTGGAGACTGTCCTCAGGAGCCCCTGACACCAAGGCACCAGAGGAAGGCATGACAAAGGAATCTTCCCTGGTTGATGAGGACTGGGTTAAGGAACAGTTGAGTAATCTGGACATCCATAAGTCCGTGGGTCCCAATGGCATGCACCCACAGGTGCTGAGGGAGCTGGCTGAGGTCATTGTCAGACCACTCTCTACCATCTTCAGTAAGTCATTGTCGACAGGAGAGGTGCCTGGGGACTGGAGGAGGGCAAACATCACTCCAATCTTCAAATAAGGTAAGAAGGAGGACCCAAGCAACTATAGACTGGTCAGCCTCACCTCCATCCCCGGAAAGGTAATGGAGAAATTTCTCCTTGATGCCATGCTTAAGCATATCAAGGACAGTGGGGCCCTTAGGAGCAGTCAGCATGGTTTTACCAAGGGGAAGTCATGTTTGACCAACCTGATAGCCTTTTACGAGAACATAACCAGGTGGATTGATGATGGTAGAGCAGTGGATGTGGTTTGTCTTGATTTCAGTAAAGCATTTGACACTGTCTCCCACAGCATCCTTCTGGTTAAACTTAGGCAGTGTGGTCTGGATGATCAGGTTGTGAGGTGGATTAGGAAATGGTTGAAGGAAAGAAGCCAGAGAGTTGTGTTCAATGGGATGGAGTCTAGTTGGAGGCCTCTGACTAGTGGGATCCCACAAGGCTCAGTACTGGGACCAGTTCTGTTCAATATATTCCTCAATGACCTGGATGAGGGCACAGAGTGCACTGTCAGTAAGTTTGCTGATGACATCAAACTGGGTGGAGTGGCTGCCACACCAGAAGGCTGTGCAGAAGACTTGGACAGGCTGGAGGGTTGGGCAGGGCGAAATTTCATGAAATTCAACAAGAGCAAGTGTAGAGTCTTGCACGTGGGAAAGAACAACCCCAGGTATCAGTATAGGTTGGGGACTGATCTGTTGGAAGGCAGCAAAGGGGAAAAGGATTTGGGGGTCTTAGTGGATGAGAGGTTGACCATGAGCCAGCAATGTGCTCCTGTGGCCAGGAGGGGCAATGCCACTCTGGGGTTTATTAGAAGGGCTGTGGTTAGTACATCAAGAGAGCTTCTCCTGCCCCTCTATTCTGCCCTTGTGAGGCTATATCTGGAGTACCATGTTCAGTTCTGGGCCCCCCAGTTCAAGAGGGACATAGAACTGCTGGAGAGAGTCCAGCACAGAGCCACAAAGATGATTAAGGGAATGGAACATCTCTCTTATGAGGAGAGCCTGAGGGAGCTGGGGCTCTTTAGCTTGAAGAAGAGACTGAGAGGTGACCTCATCAGTGTTTATAAATATGTAAAGGGTGAGTGCCAGGAGGATGGAGCCAGGTTCTTCTTGGTGATGCCCAATGACAGGACAAGGGGCAATGGGTGGAAGCTGAGGCATAGGAAGTTTTTAAACATGAGGAAGAGTGTTTTCACTGTGAGGGTGACAGAACACTGGAACAGGCTGCCCGGGGGAGTTGTGGAGGCTCGCTCTCTGGAGATACTCAAAACCCACCTGGACATATTCCTGTGTGATCTGGTATAGGTGATCCTGCTCTGGCAGGGCAGTTGGATTGGATGATCATTCAAGGTCCCTTCCAGCCCCTGACATTCTATGATTCTATGATTTCTATTTGGTACTCCACGTAGTGGATTACAAATAGCTCCCTGGATGCATATTAAGAATGATACCAAAGTGAAGTTATTAGAGGACAGAATATCTGTCTGTTTTGTCTTGTTCACCCACTTTCACTGGAGAATGGAGACTCCTCCCCTATATTATTTTCAGTAACACAACCTCATAACAATCTTGGGCTGTTCTAGATGGGACGATGTTGACTCTTAGCTGTAAACGCCTGCCCACACATTACTGTTATGTAGTATAATAGGAAGTATTTAGGTCTTGGACCCATCCTACTTTTTCTAAAGTATGCACAGTACAATTGGTGAAACATTCCACAGCTGGATTCAGTGTATATGGGAACAGCTCAGAGTTCTATCATGCTTACAGAGTACTTCTCATGGCAAAGTTTGTAATCAAAGTGCTTTTTTTTTTTTTTTTTTTTTTAATATCTGTCTGGTGAATGAATGTGTGATCAGAAAGAGTAACAATTAAAAAAACTCTTCCTAATTTTTTTTGTGTCCATGAAGATAATCTACCAATCTGGAGTATTTCAGGGTCGGGGAGAGTGAAGTTAAAAGTAGTAAAGTAGTAAGTCACAAGAATTCAGTGGGAAACTCTACTGGACAAGTAGCAGCCCTTCTGCAATAGGCATTTACAGTAGTCACTTCCAAGCATCTTGAACCTTGCATCATTCTTCGAACTCAATATCATGAAGTTTTATGAAACGTGACAAACCACATTTTTACATCTGCAGACTTTTTTTATCAGCTTCCTAGGATCTGAAGAGTTACTTAATATTCACCTTTCCTTCTCTTGCAGCTGATCATTTTTATGGCACTAGCAAAGGGAGTCTCTAGAGTGAAAAGTGGACCAATTACACTTCATACTCAAACAGCTATACACTTTGCAGAGCAGCTAACAAAGGTGAGCACAAAAGTTCAGGAAATTGTCATCCAAGAACTAGGTACTGTAGAGTTTAGCAGGCATTATGAACTGAATTTGATCGTGGAGGGCAAATATTGATAAAATAATTGCTACAATATTTACATAGTTTACCTGTAGAAAATAAACATACTTCAGCGTTAAATGCCTTTAAAATGGTCAGATACTTTCACCACCTTTATTTAAACATTTAACGAAATCAAAGTTGTAATATAAATAAACACATGGCAATATGATTATTGAGCATCAGATACTGAATATTTAAGCTCATGTACTTTATAACTTAATTATTCATATATTTCTAATCCTGTTTTAGGCCAAATTTACTGTGACAAAATCAGAAGAGGAGGATCCCAGTAAAGACACCTACATCATTGAGTGCCAAGGAATGGGGATGATAAACTCAAACTTCTAGGGTAAAAAGAGAAGCAGCAAGATGACAAAAGCAAAACTCAACATACCTCAGTGATGCATTGCACTATGTTTCGATATGCATGTGAACAAGGGGAGCCTTCTGTCACATCTGAGTGATTTAATTCCAAGTATGATGTCGAGATTTTCCTTGGTGTGCTGAGAATGGAGAATTATTGGAAAAATGGAAATTTCTTTTTTATTATTATTTTTTACCACAAGGAGCAGAATCAGAAGACAGGAAAGCAGATAGAATATGTTGTATGTATTTGAGAGCTTCAGTTTAGCTAAAAACTCAGACTCACCAAAGTAGAAAAGAACCATTTCAATTTTGAAAAAACACATGCATTCTTTCCCCTTTGGAAAAATTAAATTATGTTGTTTGGGAACCTTTATGTTATGAGGTACATGGAAGGAAAAGGAAGTGCACCATCAAATCTGTGTCACTGTTCTTCTTTAACCATTGTGCTTCAATTGTGTCTGAGGAAATAATAAAGCACTATCACCATGTGAAAGCTTGGTGTTTGTATTTGCTGTTACCTCAGTGAATAGTGTTAGTAGAATGTAGGTAGAAAGTAACTTTACAGAAGTATAATTTCTTTCTCTCCCTACAGGGAAAAACTCCCAACAGTTATAAAATAGTTTTCTTTTAAATCTTTCCATCTATTTTAAAAAAACTCTCTCAGGCAAGCTAAAACAATGTGCCACATCACATCCCAAACACGAAATAGTAGCATTATGATTTAATTGGATTTTCTGTCTACAGTTATCCTTGTTAGCATACTAACTGGGTCACATTTTCACCAAGCTGTTGCTTGTTGCTTTTAAAGGGAGTATTTGATTACAGTGGAGACCAGGAAGCTGCTGAACACACATACGTATACACAGGTGCATACATGTATGTACATTAAGCACTTCCATACAGGTCTGTTTAGGCATATAAAATCCAACTGGGTTATCCCCCTTAGTGGGTTAAGTGTGGAAGACCTTCTGCCTCTCTGGCTCTGATGGTGTTTCTGAAGTAAAAGGAAAATAAAAGAAGTAGGGCATAATTTGTTCTGCAGATGAAGAACTGGATCACAGCGTTGCAATCGCTTAACCAAAGCTATATAAATACTCTGTAAGCTTGAATTAATTTCTGTGTTTTCCACAGCACAGACTGCAGCCTTTCCTCTAGGATCTTTTTTTCCTGCATTCTGTGACTACCGAAGGTAACAGCTGAGGATGTATCTTGAAGTATTGGTTGTCTTAATAAGGTAATCAAATTACTGCATTTCTGATAAGAGAAAAATCCTTTGCTGACACAAAAACGTTCAACAACTACCTGCTTAACAATATATTTCTTCTTTGGGTGGTTCTCCTCTCCCCACCCAAAAACTAGTTCGCAAGAATGGCTTGCTAATTGACTTTTTCTTTTCTCTAATACTGGGAACAGACTGAAGGCGGCAGCAGATACCTTCTGAAGTTTGTAACAGCGAACCTCGACTGCCCTTGAAAAGCACCTCTGGGAATTACTAGCTAATGATTGTCAGTGTTTCCTTTTGGAAGAACTCTGCATAAAAAAAAATATTGAAAGAAAGCTTCCTTTTTGTTACTTTTGAAGTTCCATCATTGGATTCTTTCTAATTCAGTATTTTTTAACTAATGTCTGTTTAACTAAGTCATTTTTAACTAATGTCCAACCAAGAAATTTTCACAGAGTATGGACAATTAAATTGATTTTTTTTTTTTATTATGCAGTTCCAACGTTTATAGAAATTATGCTCCTTGAGAGATAATGAACATCTTTATAAATTACAATAGAGAACTAACCCCTTCAGGTTTTAAAATCTCTAGCTAGTGCCTTAGACACTTGGCCTTCTCAAACCCTGTAATCACTGCTTCACTTCAGCAATCAAGAATGACCCACTTTATTGCCTAGTAAATTCTTTGTGGACTATAAGTGTACTTAGGTGTTAATGCCTAGACGGTTTGAAGACTAAAGCAGCATAACTAGCTGCTGTTGAATTAAGAAAGCTTTATGAATAACAGCATAGCTAAATTAAATCTTTTAAATTTGAGTAGACTTTTACATATTTGTGCATGTATGCATGCTGCATTATGTATGGAAAGTAGGATAAGCTTGAGCATGATCTTCTATCTGGTCCCAAAGGCTGTCTGGAGTACCTTGTCATAACTTTTTCACTGTTTTTCTTTGCTTCTGAAAAATTATGCCAGCTTGCATGCTTCAGATGCTGGCTGCAGTGCTACATTTTTTTTTTTCCCCCACATTGGAACAATTGCAGCAAAACAGAAGAACCAGCGAAACCTTGAGAGAACTCTCTCACATTAGAATTTCTAGCTCTATCCAACACTTCCTGAAATCATGTCTGTCTAACCAAAACTTTATTTTGGAAAGAACTAAAAAATATGCAGGCTTTGTTTCTCAGGAAAATTAAAAATAAACCAAAATTGAGTCGAACAAAAAGTTTTCAGTGAAAGTTTGAAGTGCAATTCCTGTCTTCCAAACAGACATACAAAAGTATATAAATGCTTGGCCAATACATTTAAAAAAGATTAACAAAACCCAAGTTGTCAAGCAAAAAGTCTTCTTAGTAAGTGCACAATGCAATATTCTAACTGCACCTCCCCACTCTGCGTAAGCCTGTTACAAGGAGCAGCTGGTCGTCAGTAACCGGCAGTCCTTGGCAGCTTTCTTGCAGGGTTGCTCAAATGTCCAACCCTTCTTGTGACATGACCCCTGGGGCCACCAACAGATGAATGAGGAGGCTGCTGTGCTGGCCCTCTATTGCTTGCCTTTGTCATTGTGGTGTCTGTATCTTTATGCTATCCCTACAGTCCTTTCTGGATTGAAGGAATCTGGTACTGATTCAAACAGGCTTTGCATGTAACCCTTCTCCACACAGTCAGAAAAATCTGTAGACAGCCACAATGGATTTTACTCTTCAGTAGAAGAGTGTGCACACACCAGATTTTATTACCCAGGCCTAAATCACATCCTGTCACCTCTGCTGACCTCTCACCAGGAAATGTTAATCATAACTATTGTTCCTTTTTTTATATATAATTATTCTTCATTACATATATATTCAAATTAACCGAGGTAATAAAATTCTTAACGTTAATTTGTGGCTACTAGTATCATTCATATTCTGCTAAGTTGTTACTTTCCCTTCTCATCTGGGTTCCAAATCATTAAATTTCAGCCCTCCAGGTTTTCATTTACTTCCAGTTCACTTAGATTTTAAATCTCCCAAGTCAATACATGAGCTGCAGATCTGGTTACATCAGACTCCTACATTGCACGTGCTGTAAGTACTTAATCTTAAATTTTACAGCATAGTTAATTGTTGAAATTAATGCAGTATGTGCAAGTTAGTTGTTGGTAGTTAGTGGTGTAACTTTGCTATTTTTAAACTTCCTGCCCTTTTTGAATATTAACTAATAATTACAGTGCCTTACTTGAAGCTCTTCAGCTTTCATTTATATCCATTTACAAACATATAATTTTTAGTGATAAGGTTGGATTATGTCACTTGTGGGAATGTATTAACCTTTTGTTCAGGAAGAGATGAGACATAATTTGCACCTGCTCTACAAATATGCACTGGGTTTTCTTATGTTAATCAGACACATTTGAATCTTACATAAAAAACTTCAGTGTGGGTGCATAGATACAACCAAGATGCTTACATTTAATACTGCTCAAACAGGTAGTGGCAATGACTCACAGGTTCTGTACACCAAGGAAACCGATTGATCCTCTCACAGTTTCAAACTGTGTGTCCCTGGTGTACTTCTATGAGAGAGAATTGTGTCTCGATGAATGTAATGATCAGAGAAAGGCAATGCACCAACACATGTAGGCACTGAAGTCTCAAGACAAATAATAAGGGCATTAAATACACCCAGTTACAAGAAGTTCCCCAAGGAATACTGCTTTCTGGTTCTGACTGAAAGCTGTTACTCCCAAAAAGAGTAGCTTTAAACCTTTTCTCATGCCCTGAAATCTACTTCAGTTCATAACTGTTCCTCTTTGATTCTATGATTCTCTTCTAGGCCTATGTGTCCTATTCTGATCACTATAGTGTTTTCTAGATCATGTTGAGAATACTGCATTTAGTTTTGGGCCCCTTCATATTAACGAGAGAACAATGGCATGGGGCTGGAGCCCTGTAAGGAGAGGTTGAAGGAAGGGGGCTTGCCCAGCCTGGGGAAGGGATGGATTTGGGTACCTACCAGCAACCTGCCCATTCCTGCAAGGAAGTTATGGAGGAGACAGAGACAGGACCCTCATGCTGGTCTGTGGTGGGAAGATGAGAGACAGCAGGAGTAAATTGAAACAACAGATGTTCAGGCTGGACAAAGCCCTGACCAACCTAGACTGCGTGCATGGCAGACACTGCACTGAGCATGGGTTTGGACCAGAACCTTTCCTACCTATGGTCCTTTCCTACCTCAATTACTCTATGATCCTGAATGCCAGCCTGGCAAGTGATGATCATCTAAACACAATGCAGAAGAATTCTCTAAAATATTCTAGCATGGGTTATTTATAACTCACAATGTTAAAATGAGAGAGACAGGCTGCCCAGAGGGGTTGTGGAGTCTCCCTCTCTGGAAATATTCAAAATCGGCCTGGATGCATTCCAGTGTGATCTGGTATAGCTGATCCTGCTCTGACAGGGTGGTTGGACTAGATGATCTTCTGAGGTCCCTTCCAGCCCCTAATCTTCTGTGATTCTGTCATAAAACATGATACCAAATAAAGGTACACAGTGGGGGAATGGCAGAGTAAATCATTTGCAATGGAAACAATGGGAAAGGGTTTCCTATGTCTAGAGCTACATCTTCTGAATGGAAAACAAATGAATCCAAAAACAGAGATTCAATCTGTTGGTGATTGGAGAGAACAGTAAGTGATATCAGCATCTGAAAATCAAGTGAGGTAAGTCAACTGAAAGGTACTTCCCGAATATTTGACTTCAGAAAAGTCTGTAAAGATTGAGGCAAAACAAGTGGGAACACAGTCCTTTGTAAATTTAGGCATAACCATAATTTAGGCATAATCCTTTCATCTGTGGTTAAGGTTTAGGAAATCTACTCATAAATCTACTTAGCAGCCACAAGCTCTCATAGAGTGCATGTGGAGAAGCTTCAACTAAAAGCTGTGTGATTTCCAGGTTTTGTACCACCCAGCTGCATCTTAGGTGTTTCCCACTCTCTCCTCCTCTGCCTATGGGGCTTTCCGACCAATGCTTTCCAAATCTGATACCATAATCCCATAATGATAGGATATCTAAAAAAGGAACTCTGATTTGAAAATTCTACTTTCAAATAATGACTGAATCTTTTCCTTCATATACAAGTATTTTAGGATGAAGTTTTAGACAAATTCTCTGCCATGCCACCCAAATTTTCCAAGATTGATAAAGACAGCTGTTATTAGTTCAGAAAACATCTGGAAGTATTTCTCTTTTTCTTCTTTCAAACAGACTTGTCTAGCCACTTAAAGGTTTCATTATTAGATGAATGATTATTGTGAAAAAAGACCATTTGAGACAGGACTTAATGATTTTCCACATGGAAACCTCTCTGTAAACAGAGAATTTTACATGCACTGCACTGTTGTACTTTATACGACTCCAGATGACCTGAAGTTTATGCAAGTCTTGTAATCTAGGAATGCACTAATAGATCATATGTTTTCTCAACCATTAATGCTTGTGATGTCTGAACAAAGCCAGGCTTGTTTTAATCCCAGACTTTTTTCTTTAAAAAAAAAAAATTAAAATATTATTCTTTTTTTTTTTTTTTCAGAATGGGGCCTTTTACAGAAAGGCTTGGCAGAGTAAGACAGATTCCGGTACATTGTGTTTTAGAAGCAGTGGTCAAGACTTTGCTGTGATAATTACAACAGCAAACCTTTGTTTATAATATGATGAAGCCATGACTTAATGTACAATTGTATAACTGAAGACAGAATTTGGGCTACATGCATAAATGAAAAAGATTATTAGATGACAGCATTTGGCAAAGAAAGAAGGGGAGAGTAAGCAGTGAGTCTGAATGACATTTCCATCACTTTTATTCTATCATGCCCCTAAACTCAGCCATAGACTATTTTGACTTTGAATTACACTTTACTGTAACGGCTTGCGAGTACTTCATAGCAAATGAATTATGCTCACTCACTAATTTTTCTGCTATGCAAATTTATCAATTACATTGCTTTTTACAAAAGTTAGTTATCTCTTCCCCTTTCCCAAGTTTCCTTAGATTCTTCCTTTCTTCCTGATCAAGGATATGTTAAAATTTAGATCCTTTATCACCACAATTTAGTATATGAGTGTGAGGAAAGATTCTCAGTTTATAGCAATTAATTCACAGAATATCCAAGGAAGTCAGAGAAGCTACACTGAAGTAGCACTGGAAAGCATTGGCCCCAACTGAACAGGGAATATCAATGTATGCTGACAAATCT
Organism: Ramphastos sulfuratus; assembly: GCA_013399055.1. NCBI lineage: Eukaryota > Metazoa > Chordata > Aves > Piciformes > Ramphastidae > Ramphastos > Ramphastos sulfuratus. The sequence goes on from WBNM01037376.1 coordinate 58,885, forward strand.
TAGATAACTACAGCGGGCTTGTCATCAGAAAGGAGGATAAGCACATGGCCCCTTAAGTTTAAGTGATTGGTATTGTATAAATATCTCTTATCAGAACAAGATTGCTAGCATTCTCTCTTGTGTGGGAAAGTTAATTCTCATAACCAAATTATCAGATGTGAAACTGTAAAGGAAGACTATGTGAGTGAACTACATGAGTTCAAAACCGGGCTTAAAAATTAATTACACTGCATTAAGTCCAGCAAATCTTGGGCCCTCCATCCATGCAAACCTTTCATCTTTTTATTACTCCCCAGATCAAGGCTCTGGAATTTAAACTTCAGGTCCTCAGCTTTAGCAGTGATTTTGCAGAACTGGCTTCTCAGCTGAAACATTCTTAATAGTACCAATGATTTTTTTTTTTCTCTCTGCATTCCTGAATGCAAGGCTCTGGTCTCAAAAGCCTTTGAAAACAACTAAATAACTTCTAATTCTGTATTTTTTTTCTTTCTCTCTTTTTCAGTGCTTAAAAAAAAAAAAAAAAAAAGGAACAACTTCAAAAGCTAAGAAGAGACATACATAGCTAATGATTGAAACAGTCAAATATGCTGAGTTACTTCATCTTATCAATCATAACTTTCCGACAGAGTGAACTCCTGGAGCAGATTTTTAAAGGTGACTAAGCTGATTTAGAAGTGTTTATCTTTCAATAGGATGGTCCCAGATAAAGAATACTTACATACCTTGACACTTTTATTTTCAGAAGTGGCTACTTGCCCTCTTACTAAAATTTACAGCTGTTGCAGTGTGTTTAAGTACATGAGAACATACTGAAGTTTTTTTTGCTGCCTTTCGTTTTTTTAAAAATCTGTTTACACTTGCACCACTGAAGAAAGACTAGATTAGTAATAAATAGAATATTTAGAATGGATTAATATGGTTTTAAAAACCTTATACTAACTGAAAATACTTTCTGTATTAATCCTCTGTACTTGCATGGAGTAATTAAGGTAAAGGAATCAATGATAGCCACCCTCAGAGAGAAAAGGCCAGTGCCATGTAGAACTAGCTTGCTTTGAACTTATTTTGGTCAGTCAGCACAAATAATTTTGAAACTGTTCTTTTAGACAGATTTCCTTGCTTCCGTCTCAGAACATGGTGACCTCCAGGACCACAAGATTTATGACTTTTGACTGCAAGCCAGACTCCTGTATCCTGTTTATTGTGTTATATGCACTCTGTAAAGTAAGCACAATTCAAATGCTTTGCCACTCAATCAAGAGTTAAGCCTGAGCCCACATTTAAACAACATTTAGATGTGTTTTATCCAATGATTATTTAATGATCCTGAAACAGAACCAGCGAAAGCTTCCATGTGAACACTTCAGCAAATTGTATAGCTAGTCATTGCTACTGTTTGGAGGGAAAACTGTTTAAATTCTTTCTGGTAAAGGAAGAAGTTAAACCCAGATCTCTTACTTTCTGGATGATGCCTTAACTCACATATTGTGAAAAAATAAAATAAAATTAAATTAAATAAAAGGAAAGCCTACTACCTTCTTATTGTCCTGATTGTTAAATAACTCCCGTCTCACACTGCAAGATCACAAACATATAGGAAGATGTCCCTGCAGTCAGAACTGGGGTTTGAACATATTCACGTACTATTTAAGTCCCAGACACAGTCACTGAGAATTTGGATGGTTCCCTTCTCTGCTCCTCATGAGCTGCACAGTGAGCCATGCTCTGTCCAGGAATTTAAGTTTCAGAAGCAGCAACCACAATCTAACTAGTTTTCCTTTCAGACACATGACTGCATGGAATTTGAGCTTCCAGTAAATCATAGGCAGGCTGTTTCCAGGAGCTACTATTTCCCTGGAGATGTCAGCAGCCTGGGTAAGACAAATAAGGTCAAAACTCAGTGGAAGAAAATAAGGAAATCTCAGCAAACCTGCAGAGTTTTCCATACAACTTCATGACATCTTACAAAATCTCTGATACCTAGCAGGTTTAAGTTACAGTATCTCACACCTATTATCAATATCACAATCGGTATTGCGCCTACTGATCCAAGATTTTCTTTTGCCTCCTTTCTCATTCTGTCTCCCTAGTTACCATTCACTTTCTTTGTATCACTGGCTCTAGCATGTAAGACTGTGACCAACACAGCAATTTGGTACCTGCTTTCTGAACTGTATACTGTAAGCATCTGCAGCTTGCAGACTAATTGCAGTGGAACTCAGTATTTGTGACAAATAGAATCAAATAAAAAAAAAAAAGTCACTTCTTTTTTTAAACTTCCTTTTCTGCTACTATGTTTATTTTCTATGCTCTGCTTTCAAGTTCATTTCTTTCCTGTTTATGTGCATTTCCTCACCTTCCTTACAAATATACACTTCCCCTCCCCTCCTTTCTCTCACATTCACATGTACTTACAGGAGCATTACAGGATCACAGAATTAGAAGTACAGTCTGGCTCCAGTTAACCTTGGTCCTAACAAAACCATTTTACATCCTGCAGACTACGACAATTGGAGGTGCAGAAGGCATTCAAGGACATCTCTGCAAGCCTCTCCTACAGTTTAACTGGACAAAGACTCAGTTCCCACCAATGTAGCACTAGCCTCTGGCTGCAGACAGCTACAGTAGTTGGTGGTTCTTATGAAAGAGAAGGAATAGTGGAATATGGGATTCACCTTATTTCTATGTGAATAGAGACACATTCTCCTACACTTGTTTGGGGGTTTTTACATCTAACAATTCGTTCTTTAAACTAAATGAAACCAAAGCAAATTAAGCTCGTATACACAACGCTGTCACTGTGCTCGAGTTTAAGCTCAAGTTCTTGAAGCCAGTTGCACCCACAGAACCTAGAAGGGGAGGACTTTAATGTGAACCTGGCTATCCCTATGCATGAGTCACTCCCCCTGGTAAGCCGAGGCTGAAAAATGAAGTCTAGACACTAGTCAGATAGTCAGCTACCGTTCCAGCAAAACAAGGATCACCATTGTATACACAGAGTGTTTTGTGAAGGCTTCAACTACCTCCTTATTGGCCCATAGACAACAGATATTTTTGAAAGAAGGATGTTTTCCTTTTAGCTCTGCTTATTTAGGTGGCAGAGTGTCATTCAGAGTAGGCTTAAGACTGCATCCAGAGCACTGGAAAACTGTGATGAAATTTCACAACAAGACTTGTGTAAGGTTCCCAAGGTTTCCCAACTTCATCCAGCAAAAGAACAATACTGGTCTCCAATTAAACCAAGATATGTGAAATCCACAAGTCCAGAAACAAAACAGATTAAAGAAAACTTGATCAAATTTTAGAAAAAAACTCTTTCCCAGCATTTTATGTCTGCATATGGTCTATATGCCCCACACTCAAACTACCATCATATGAGGAAGGGTACTCTTCTGCCTCAGAGTATTTCTCCTAGTGGTTACAAAGCGATTTACATGAATTAAGATTCACTATATGCCTGAGTCTACCAAGGCAGGATACAAGACAGAAGGATAAGTGAAATCATTTGCTAAAAGGTATATTAAGAAAGACTGAGTAAAAAAATAGGTTTCAGGATCCTGGTTCTCAGTTTCTACCTGCTCTGCCTGCTGTTACTATTTTGTGGTGACTGTTTTGAAGATTTCCACATACCACTGATGGTGATGGCATTTCAAACCTCCTTAGTATAGGATTAAATAATTATCTTTTTATTTTCATGTTAATAGATATCTCAAAAGCCAAAAAGTACCTTATACTGTTAAAATTTGGCATAATTTTCTTCTCTGCAACAAAATCTTGCATCCAGCTTGCATGTTGTACCACAGCTGTTCTGGTAGAGCATCAACACTTCCCAGTCTTAGAACATATTTAATGCCTTTTGAAAAATAAGAAGGCAGAATAATAACAAGATGAGAGTAATTCAGGAACAACTTCCATTTATGAGTCCTGGGGAGGTCTCAGCTTAGGATGCAGTGCAATTTTGTGGCAATTCTTAGGATCTTGTGCACAAAATCAAATGGAAAACTTTTGCAGGGAAGCTGCTACATCTGGAACGCTTATAAACAGCACCAGCTTTCACTTAAAACTGTTTACAGATTATAGTAATTAATAGAGTACCTACTCTGGCACAGCTTTACAATTGTGTGCAGATGGAGACATTATTTCCCTTTAATCTTAGAAGCAAATAGTAGTAATGTTGGCAGTGGTGACAAACACCCAAATTTAGGTCAGAGGATTAAATAGCTGTGAGCACAGCTGCTGGTTCGCACTACAGTTATGCTTCTCTAAAAAGCCACAGCTGTTGTTTGACATGAATTTTGATGCTACCAAATACATGTCTAAACCAGATGACTCTAGACTACCACAGAAAAACTATTTCCTAAGCAGTTCGTTATGAGACGACAGTAGGAAGACAAACAGTAGCAATTTGCAGATTTATCTTCTTGACTCGAGAATTTTGACACAAATTTGGGGACTTTTTGGTGGAGTTTTCTGTTGTTGTTTAGTGAGTGCTAACACAAGATGACAGGAACAGCATGTGTTCTTAACTAACTTGCTTTACCAAAGCAGTGCTAGGAAGCTGCTGACATACCAGTATGCATGTATCATTTGCAAGCCAAAACTGCTAAAAGTAACTCAGAGCACACACTCACCTACAGTTTTAGATCTGTTCATCAGGTTCCTTAAGGAAAGCAGCCACCTTCCACACTGCAGGCTTTCTCCAGGAGCAGTGAACACTGAACAATCATGATGCAGCTTTCAGCGCTGCATTTGTCCTGTGCAGCAGGTGTTCCAGTGTTTCACCCTGCATGACTCTGAGTTAATGCCATCCTGAGGTGAAAGACACTGAAGGGGTGTTATCACACTAACATGAGGAAGCACATACTGGAGTTTAAGGCTCCACCTGGCTGCTGTAGTCATAAGACAGATATATATGTGATCATAAGACAGATGAGAACTTTCAAACAGGAGAGGAGCCAAAGAGGTATTTTCTGTATCTAATACTAAGAACAAATTACTTACTAATTAAAACCAGAACATGATGACTTTTCCCTCACATTAAAAGTTCCTATGACTTTCCGTAGTAAGGAAATCCATATTTTAACTAGCTTCTGATGGTGATTTATGGATGGTTGATACTAAATACTTTCCACAGGAAGCAATCTGGGTCAGCACTTTAAAAGGAGTCATTAAATGATTGGACATTTAAACTTATGAGTAAAGCCAGTGATTGAAAGAGAGACTAAGTCTCATTCCTGCAGACTTACACTAAAATAATCTATATTAGATATAAAAAAAACCCCAAAACCAAAATACAAAAAACCCACTCAATACTAGAAGCAGCTGTTCCTAAATCTGTCTTCAGGAGTGTTTCTTACATCTTCACACAAAACTTTGGTTGGTGTTTATTGCCAAAGACCAGTGTACTGAACTGTTTGAAGTTTTTCATTTGATCTTTCATGGGAGTTATATTGCTCCTTAAAAAACAAGCAACAATATCTCATGGAAGCCTGTCATGTATAGATGTCAGAGAAATTTAGGAGATGATGACCACAGGAGATTACCAAGCCCAATCTTCTACTCAAAGCAAGGCTAAATTTACAGTTAAATTAAGTTGATCAGAACCTTTGCCAGATAAATTGCAAAAATCCTCAAGGATAGAGGTTCTACAGCTGCTGAGCAGCCTGTTTTGAGTGCTGAACCACCCCCAGTGTGAATTTGTTGCTCACATACAATTGGAACTTCCCTTGTCACATCTTTTGACCGTATTCCCTTGTGTATTTATTGGACATCTCTGAGAAGAGAATGGCTGTGTTCTTTCTAAGCTCCGCTAAATGGAGGGATATTGAAAGACTAGAATCAGTCCAAAAATACTCTTTGCCCATCTAAGAATGTGTTTTTTGTCTGGCAACACTAAACATCTGCAAAGTACAAACTTCAAACTGCAAAGCAAATTAAATGGGACTAAAAAGTAGGCCTATGTTAGTCATAAAATTGCTCATATTTTTGGCTTTTAAGCTTGTCATCAGTATATTAAAAAAAAATTTAAAAATTCAGTCTATGGTTTAAATTCAATATAACTGTGACCTGTTTAAAGTTAGGAAATCAAATTATCAAGAACTAAATTGATCAAGAATGAAATTTAAGGTGCTTCTTTGTACAACTTGATTATGGGCCATAACCTCAGACCTATAAGATGCATTGTATTGCATTACTTCATCTAGAGTGCAGACTTCTGTCTTTTTCCATAAAAACCTCAGAAGCCTCAGGATGGCTCTTTAAAGACACTCAGGAAACATGCTTTCAAGACATCTGATCTTAACGGCTCAATTGCCAGAAAGATAAAACTGAAAAGAGGAATTCATCTATCAAGGACAGGCAGGGATGTTAATCTTGTGGTTTGGAACTTACAGTTTTTCTTTTCAAGTGTCATAAACTTGACCTCTGATTACACACTCTTCACAGGCACCAATAAAAGCAGCTTGTTTAACCTGTGCTTCACGCTGTTGGTCTGTTGTTTTGCACAATCGTTCTGATAAATCATACAAAATGCTATCCTGAAACTAATTTTTTTTCGGTCATGAACAGTGGAAATATGATTTCTAAACAATCTTTTATAAAACTATGTGAGATTTATAAAAAGTTCTACACATTTACTTAGGTTCCTAGTATTTCTCTCTTGTCTGTTTTTCCTATTCTCTGTCTGTTTTATTACTACTCTTATTTCACAGTTCGGGACATTTGACAATGCTTCAGCTTTTTTTCTTTAACATTCTCTGGTCAAGACTTCCAGAAACATTGGACTTTCTCAGACTCTGAATAACCTACATGACTTTTTTTCTGAGAGTTGGTGTGAAAACCATCATTTTTGTTTGCAGCAAACAAGAGAAGGTGTGGTGGCTAGTCTAGTCCTGCCAGCCTTGAACCTGATTATCACAGCCGTCCTCTGCTTCATTGTATACTGCACAAAAGGAACAGAGTAGCACGGTGGAACAGAGAACAGGGAAGTCAAACAATTCCTAGCTAAGGGCATTCCACTCCAGTCCTTCGATAAGTTAAAAAAAAAAAAATTTAAAAAAATTAGAATTCCTCACCTCAAAACTGTCATCCTTTCAGTTCTTTGGATGGGTCCAATCTTCACAAAGGTCACTTATTGGACAAGAAGTCTTTTAAAATGTCTAGGTGAAGAGCAACTTTTTGAACTGACAAAACATTCTAGCCAGTCTAGACAGTGACTAAGTTAGGCTTTTAAAGATAAGCATTTATTTAATGTGGCTGAAACACTCCTTAATTACATGATCACTTTTAATTTTATTTTTTTTAACTTCAAGGGAAAAGAAATTAAAGTTTTTAACATTCTGTCTTGTTGCAAATATCTCTTAATAAAAATACTATTACATCAGTAGTATGACTGCCCCTCTAATATAAAAAGATCAGATTTTCTCTCAATCCTAAATCCGCGGAAAACAATTGAGCTAATTTTTAAAGTAATTATCCAGTCTGCTTACATTTCTCTACAGAAAAAAAAATGTTAAATATCTAAGTGAGAGTTGTTCACATGTGAAAGTAATTAATTATTCACTTGTACTATGTGAATGTAATTAATTATTCACTTGTACTATGTCAAATGCAGTAACTGGAAATCCAAACTGTATGCAGAAGTACTCTTCAATAGATTTTGCACAATCAGCCCTGCAGATATAATCTGTGGGATCACTGCCAAATCCCTCCCTCCTGCTGCTGAGAGCTTATGGCAATGCTGTGTAAAGTTCTTCACACTACATTCTCCTGTCCCAGATGCTATCTGGAAATCTCAATAGCTCACTGGTGAAAGTTTGCTGAAATAGTCCCCTGCTTCTTCCACTTTGAAAAGAAGACAAACCAGGGAAGTTTAAAACAGAAACTTCAAAAGGTCCCAGATGTGAGATACAGAACTCAGCAAAGCAGTAATTCTTTTCTTGCAGACAAGGATGTTGTGCATACTATGAATTTACATATTTTCAAGTGACAGAACAAACAGAAAATAATTCCATTTCAAATTACTAAATGCAGTGAAGCAAACTCTGAGTCAGGATCTTGAGGATCAAAACTGTTGGAGGCTGGGAGTGTATTTGGGGAATACATTACAATAGTTTTTGGTTTGGCAGAATTTTTTAGGCATTAATTTTACCTACTGGTTAAGAAAACCCAACAACTTGGTTTGGCCTGGTGTGGCCATTCTTACACTCTACATTATCGTGCACCTCATTTCCCTTTCACAAGGTCTTTCTACAGTTATCTCTTTACCTTCTGTACTGGTTTAAGCAGACTGGCCCCACTAGGAGGGACAAGAGATGGGGGAATGGGGCTACTCCACCACTCCCCACCTAGTGGCAGAGAGCAATGGAGTAAACTGGATGATATGCTCACATCATGCTCACACTATGCTCACATCATACCTACTGCATGAAAGGAAAGAGGTTAGCCAGGGTTTATGGCACTTGTAATATATTCTATAGCTTGTAAAATTCCCTATTTCCAGTTTTTTGTGCTCCTGTTTCAGGGGTTTTGTGCTCCAGTTTCTGGGCTGGGCTTCAGGCCTCTTTTTCTGGTTTCGGCTTCTGCATGGCAGTGGAGGTTTTTCACAGTTTTGTCTGCTGGTATTTTTTCTCCTGTTTTCTTTGTTTTTCCCTTCGTGAAATCCCTGTAATAGACTTGTAAACTGTCCTTATCTCAACTAACACCTGGGCCTCCTTGCTCATACAGAGGGGAAGAGAAGAAAGAAGAAGCCCTTCTCTTGAAACTGGACAGCCACAGCTCAGCTGCAGATGAGTTAAAACCAGGGCACCTCCTTACCTGGGTTTCAAAATTATATGTGTGCACTCATAAAAGACTGCAGAAGCATTGAGGGTGAGTCAGTATCCATCTCGTTCAGTATTTACCTTCACTTCTCTATTCTATCAAGCCCAAGGCTAAACAGGTGCCTCGATCACAAGTCATATCCACTCACTCATCTCTCATCTCTCCAACAAGAGGGTTTTTCTGACAAAAACTACACCAACTATTAGGAGGTGAACTTTCATATCCAAAGAAAAGCATACTTTGGAGGTTTGTACAGCTCTATTTCACTGAAACGACAATGAGCTAGACACAGGAAAGAAAAAGGAATAATCATACATGCAGACTACTGGTAAAGTGTGCTCTCCAACTGCTTGCTACTACAGATACTTGCTACAAAACAGGGAACAAGATGAAGAATTCCGTTCTGGGAATAAGTTTATAGATGTTATAAACAGGCTATTTAAGTACATTTATGTTTTGAATGCAGAAATTTCAGCCTATAAATTTACCTGTAGTTGTGAAAATCAACCTTCCTGTATCCTATGCATTAGCTGCTTCTATATATGTATCAGTGTTTTTGGCTAGTAGACAAAGCAAGTAGAGCACTGTTCTTCTATGGTCTTCCTTTCTATTTCAAATCAAAACCTTGGGAAGAATGGGTAATGCCAGCATTGTCACAATTTCCCAAAAGCAGTGATGTTCTGTAATCAATACAATATCTTGCTGTCTATCTGCTTCATACCTGCTCTATTATCAGCACCAAGGCCATTGTGACTACACACTAAAACAAAAGGTTCAACAACAATGCAGCACCAGAACTGCATTTTGTTTGTGAAAAGGATTTTTTCTTTTCTTTTTTCCCAGAGCTTATCTACAAAATAATAAATTACCTCCCTAAAATGTTTATGTCTGTATGCTTTTCAGATAAGAGTGCCTGAATGAATCACTCAATAGTCAGGAATTGCGCTGTCTTGCCTCACTGTACTTGGATATACTTGGAGGGACAACATGTTCCCAATTTAATTTGAACAGGGAATCAGTTGCAACAATAGCAGATACATTTTCGACATGGCTTTAAAAACTGTTGGCAGTTATGTTTAAATTCTATTTCATAAGTATTTCTGATGTTGAAACAAGTAAATGAACTTACCATTTGTGGTAAGATTTTGTTGCTTAAGACTGTTAGCTGGAATGTCAGTAAAGATGCCAACCTCATTTTCTGAAGTTCTTTCTTCAGCTACATGTAGTAGAGCTAAAGGATCTAGTGCTGGGTTTTTTCCATGCACACCACGTGCATGGGAACGTAAAAAGCTGCTTTGATGTACCAGGTTTGGCTAGCTAAACAAAGAGGCTCTGTGGCTCAATGGGTAGCAGTGTCTCAAAGTTACATAACTGTTTAAAGCAGTAGCCTCCATCATTGTTAAGTCTCTGAAACCAGGCGTGAAATAGGCGGGAGTTTTCCAGACACAGCATCTGTGTTGGAAATGTGAATATATTCAACATCTATAGCACCATTTCTTCCAACTGCTGATAGCAAATGTCCCATATCCACGTTCAAAGAAAAGGTAAAATATTTAAGAGAAAAAATCAACAGCATTCCATCATAACATAATGCTTTTTACAATCAAGCACAGAAAGAGCAGTTAAGTCATCCTGCTTTCCTCATGCTCCTTTCTGGTTCAGTTAACATATACAGGTATAGTTTCATTGTTGTCCTACTTCAAGTCACATAAGCAGAGTCCCAGTACATATCTGCCTTTTTAAAAAATATATTCAGTTAGTCCTGGCATAAGTCTTCAGATTTAAATCCCTAAAGTTCTTCACACTTGTCAAAAAACTGTTCCACTTGTTTTATTAACAGTAAACCTCACATGTAGGCATTATTAGACAAATTAGATTTAAGGCATTTGGATGCATGAGGTATTTGATTTTGTACTATATAGCTTTCTGTTTCAAGAAAATGTATTAAGAACAGCTCTGAGGGCCTGTATCCTACAGAGGACTGAGAAACAGTAATGGGAATAAGGAATGTATTAATTCTTTACTCCCTGCAGTGATTCTCTAACAAAACAAACCAAACAGGAAACAATCAATCAAAACAAAATAAAACCGCACGTGTAAAAGATAATGTTTGTGAAAGCAATGTGCACAGAGGAAAACTAAAGAAAAAAATCACTTCTGACACTAGCAGAAACAGCACTGGAGGTGCATGTTATACAGATCTTTTCATCACACATGAAAAAGTATATTGAAGTGCTGAAGGGGATTTAGAAAAGACCACAAGGATTACTTAGCACTATAGAAAATGCCTTATAGAGAAAGTGAGGCTTGCAATAGTTTGATCTCTTTAATTCATCAAAGGAATAACGGACAGCTTGACGACAGTATGCAATTCTCTTGTGGAGAGAAAAGCGTAAGACATCAGGTAAATTTGACTAGGTAGCAGGCCATGTTTATACAACAGAAAGGGCATGGATTACTAAGGGTAGTGCTCAGTACCAATTCTCCATTTGGGAGGAATTTTTAGTCAAAGCTACACTCATTACAGGGCAACTGTAACTGCTCTAAGTTACCTGGTCTGGCACAGCAGAAGTCAATGAAGTTGAACGGCCTGCCACAGCCAGAGACACCATATCATCACATGGCCTTAAACATCATGATCAGGGCCTGCTAGTCCCTGAAACCAAACCTTGTTCCTGCAAACAAGGCCCTCAAGTGTCATCTCCAGTAGATAACAGCAACCTCTGTCATGGCATATACTTTCCATTTCAAGGAAAAGCATGTTCTAAGCCAGCTGCAGGGAATAATATTGTGAAACCACCTTTAAAATCCAGGCTAATTTTCTTATTAGCATTTAGCATTGCCCCATGGTATTGCTGTGACAACCACTTGCTCTGAGGACACAAGGGTAAATGGTGTTGCTTGAACATAGGCCCAGGACTTTGTAGAGAAAATCTAAGTGGATCTGTCACAGTCCTTTGCTCTACAGACCACTTTCTTGGTTATAAAAACAGTGCCTGCAGTAGGGACTCTTACCTAGATTTCCAAGCAGCTCTGACCCCTTCTGAAAGGGCTTGTTGGCATGGAGCCAGTAGGCAAAGGCCTCATGCCTTTTTGCCAGGACAGGAGCTCTGGAGTTTGCTTGATGAGTAATACTGGGAGGAGAGATAACACTCCTTCTGTAATTTACAAAAAAAAAAAAAAAANTCAAAAAAAAAAAAAAAAAAAAAAAAAAAGAAAAAAAAAAAGAAAAAAGAAAGTTATTTGTCTGTGAACTTTTAACCTCCATAGGACAAACTTCTGCCAAAATCATGGCAGAACAACCCGAGCAACATGGAGAATGAGGCAGTAAAGGAGGAGATCCCCTGGGAAGTTCCCTCATTGTGATTTCACTGAGAGGAAGCTAGCTGCCCACACAAGAGCAGCCTCTCCTAAAATGAGCACTACAAGCTTCATCTATTCAGTTAGTGTTACTGGGTGCAAATCTGGGCCTATTGAAATCCCATTGATGTAAACAACTGGGCCAACATCTATTGACATAAATGACTTAACGGAGACTCTGAAAGGGGAGACAAGGCATGGACATAGTAGAGTCTGTATCTGTATCACAAATACTGGTGAAACTAATGGCAGAGAAGATACTGGGAATTTTCAGGAAGGACTACATAAGCATCAAAGGGATGTTTTAAGATTACTCCTACCTGTCTCCTGTTCATTTTTTTCCACTTTTTATTCTTCCTAAGAGACTACAGGAGATGGCAAGACATCGCAGGAACTGCTAAGCCCCTTCTCCCAGCAGGTTTTGCCCAAGACTGCTCAGAAAAGGCATAATAAGGCAAGACATACCTTACTGGATCTTACCCCAATGTATCTCCAGCAGTGGGAGACACTATTTCTGCAAAGCATGCAATCCTGGCCACTTTCTGCACTATATTTCCTGAGGATTGCTCAGCCTCAGCGGATGTTGGATTAGGAATGTTATACAGTGCATTTCTGCCTTTTCCTTTCAGTATTTCTTTATGGACCTTTAGTCCACTATTTTTTCCATTCCCCTTTTGAACCATTTGACACTGTTATCCTCCACGACCTCCTGCAGCAGCTTCCAGTAGTTCACCATTCACTGTATAAAGAACTACTTTCCAATATTTTTGTTAAACAGCTCTCTCCTCAGTTTGCATGCCTTGCAGTTCTGGCATTGCAAACAGCAGTTCTGCATCTGTTGTTCATTATGAACTGCCTTTACAGTTTGGAAAACATCACTCATACCCCCTCCTCCTTCAGAATTCCCTCTCCAAACTGGAAAGTCCCAGGCATTTTCATTTTTCCTGTTTTCCAGTACTCCTTTGTATCTTTTCTATCCATCCTTCTAGTGATACAAATAACAGAACTATCTGGTAGGAAAAATGTGTGTGCACCAAACTTTTGCACAGTGAAAAGAAAAAAAATCAGGCTTTCTGGTTTGCTCACAAGACAGCATTGAGACAGGCCCCACATTATTCTGAATAAATCTGCCTGGCACCAAGTCCAAAAAATCTATGTCATGGGCCTGTCAAAGCTCTCCTCCTCCTCTGTCTTCAATCTTTTCTTCACCCTCCTACTGCATGCTCACATTCCTCCAAGCCAAGTCCACACTGCTCTCCAATTTTTCTGCTACATCTTCACTTCCCAAGCCTCCCTTTCCAAGTGTAGATAAATGCAGGACCCTGAATGCACTAATTTACTATGCACAAAACACTGCTGAATGTGCTATCAACAAGATACAGAGATCTGTACCACTGCCTCATCCTGAAGAGATAATCTGCTTTTGTGCTACTGTCAAGGGCAGTTATTACCATTTGTATAATGTAAAGTAACTCTTTTCACATGTCTCCGCTTGACCTTTTATACTTGACCTATCTGCAATTTTGGGGCAGCCAAGCCCACCTTCCTATCCTAATACAGTGTCTCAGGGCTGTCAAGACTAGATACACTTCAACACCTCTGTTTCAGTGCCTGCACCTCCCACAGCCTTGCCTTCAGGGCTGAACATCACCAAGCAGATGAGTCAAATCAGCACTGCTAGCCAGGAGAAGGAATGTAAGGGAGAAAAACATCAAACGCCATCTCTCCTTCTCCCTCATTTTTACCTCTGCACAGAAAGCTCACCATTTTCACAGCCATTTTGGAATACTGGAGGGAGTGTATGGTGGAAAAGGACTCTAACCAGGGTAAAGCATGCAGGCACCAGTTGTCTGTAGTTTAGTTTTCTACAGTAAGCAGCTTGGGAAGGGCATTTATTCAGGAAACAACTGAAACACCATTGCTGAGGATACATAGATCTTACCTCTCCTCCTTACCTATGTCTTTAAGCCTCTGCCTGCCTTGCTTGTGCTTTTACAGCTAGGGCTTCCCATGACACTCAAATCTGCTGTTGCTAAGGACAATAGTTTTTACTGGTTCCTTCCATAGAAGTGTGTATTCTAACATAATCTTAAGCAAGAATCACTAGGGAGATCTAGGCAAAGAAATTTACCAGTAGTTTATTTCACAGTAGAAATGTGTAAAGCACATTTATTGGTAGCTTATATTCTAGATGCAGGGTTTGATTTGGTTCATCACAAAATAACCTAATTCTGACATTGATTTGAGAATGATTAAATCCTGCAAATATACCTTGTCTGTCCTAAAACTAACTAGACTACAACCCTATATACTTTCTGAATGATATTTAAAAGAAAATGTTTCACAAATGAGCCTTGAAATCTTAAGTTAATTAGAAATGCATAGCCCAGTGATTGTGTAAGTGAAGGTACAGAGTTTATGGCAATATGAATGAAAAGAGAGCATTTTCAAAACATTACTACAAGAGGACAAATTATATTAAAAACATTCACTCTGTTGAGTAATACAAAATAAAATATTGTCATCATGATTTGTATCTCTGGATTAACAACATTTCTCTGTACAGTTGCAGCAAGGCTGTAATTTTATAAACTGATATTCAGTTGAATATATTTATAACACAATTTATACACTATGTACAAACCTAGTTCTCCAAGAACTCTTTGTTCAGCATGCTTCAACACAGAAGTGTTTATTATTTTCTAGGAGAGGATGCTAGTCTTCCCTTGAATTTAAATACTGAAATGCTTATTGAAACATGAAAAAGAATCTATTTGCTATCACGTGGCAGTGTTCTTAAGTCACTTGTTTGTTACTATACATCATAGGAGAGACCCAGTCACAAGAATAAATAACATTGCTTATTATGAACTTAGGCTTATATTCATACAATCACACTTTCGGCCTGAGTGCTTTTACAAGACTATAGGACCCATTTATCCTTGCTTTTCTTGACAGGTAGATCAAAACTGCAACTACAGGTACTGCTGTTGCTGCTGCACTGGAGAATGCAATAATCAGTGGTATCATTTGATCTGTTCTTTCCAATTTTCCTATAAATGGAGACAAAAGGAGAAAAAAAATGTGTAAAACCTGACTGAAACAGATACAGGTATATCACTGGAAAAGCAATGTTATTAATGGCATTCATCTGGAGTGTTACTTCTGTTTTCATGCACAAAGCATATTTCAAAATATTTTCCTTATGCTTTTGTCTTTAGTAACTTATTACACAATTTCCTAGTCCCTGCCTTGGTCCTGAACTTGCCATGCAAGTCCAAATCCTTCTGATATCATCTATGCTGTAGAATACCATGCAGTTCATGAAAAGCACAAGAAGAATATCATATATGTTACACAGGAAACATCTGGGGACACTGCAAACACTTCAGGAGAAGACTACATTTAAAAAGCACCATCTCTAGATCTTTTTGTGAAACAGAACTTCATCTGTATTAGTCTGTCTGCCCATGCATGTGGACATAAATGCAGGATCCACATTTTTCAGGCTCTGTCCTTAAAGCTACTGCACAAAGAGACAATAATGTCCCTAGTGAAGTGAGGTTTAATACATCTTATTCTCACCAGCTGCTCTGTTATTTGGCTTGGGTTTTTTTTTTTTTTTTCAGGTTATAACTGCAGTATTGTTGTGCAAGGATCAGTCATGAACTAGTTGTGCTCACCTTAGCACAAAATTTATCAGAAAGTACAAACAAAATAACCTCATGGCAATAAACCTCCCTACCTACAACAGCTGTATCAATCACTTGGATGCTGTTTCCAATCTCATTGAAAATATCAAGCAAAAATCTGCCTGTACAATTTTTTGGTGACATTGTAGAGTATAAAGATTCCATTTACTGATGGCAGAATAATTTTGTTCACCCAGTGGACATTTTTCAGGCCCATCTATGATGGTGGGTTACTCTATGTGCTACATGTTATAGTGACATTTTCTCCTTCTTTAACATTTTCTGATGGATATACTAACACTGTAATATTTTGGGGAGGAATTGAAAAGAAATGCAAGGTAGGATTTAGCAATAAACAGAAGCAAAAAAGCCCCGAGGTGTCTAGCAGTTTGTACACATGAAGCACTAACCCAATTAATGGATTCACCATACTATTTGAGCACATAGCTTTAGATGCTACTGTCACTAAATTTCACACACTGCAGTTAACAGCAGCTGACAGAAAGTACATTTCATCAGTTGCTGGAGTGTGTTGCTTATCTTTCTACATTATAATTAGTATTTTCTTATTTTCTTATTTTACATTCATTGTTTACTCATTTGAGTTCATGAAAGGATACAGACCAACAGATTCAGAGGTTGATGTCCTCTTTCAAGAGAAGAGAAACAGAAAAGGCAAAGGCAGAAGTCCTATAACATTATGTTTTTTTCACCAGGTTCCATAATTTTACATCCTGTTTTCAAAGGCGGAACTATGAAAAATTCTGAAGCAGCAATTATTTTGTGAATCTACTCTTTTGGACAGAAGTTTTTACTAATACTAAGATCTTACCATTTATTAGAAGAACCTGTGTAACTCATCTCAGTTTTTTAGACTATTTATTCTTAATGGAATTGAAGACATTAACTGGGTGCAGCTGTTATTTTAACTAACCTTTGCCATAAAGCATTATGTGCTCAGACTGCTTTCACAGTTCATTGGTCCTATCTGCCCACACGTTCCTGAATCCTTTAGCTGAGTCCTGTCTATGGTATATTGCCATCCTTGAAACAGTAGACTGCAAGATGACAGTATATGGTTGCAATCCCATCACCTATCTTCTTTCACAGAGTAGTCTTAACCAAAGTCACACCTGTAGACTTGCAAGAGATGGTAACGCTTTCTCCTCACGTCACTGTACTTGAAAGAAAAACTGAGTATATTTTTGGGTGCAACTATAAAAATAGTAAGGAATAAGGAAGAGAGATGGATTGGTGGCAGAAGTGAGCATTAAGCAATGCATTGT
Organism: Ramphastos sulfuratus; assembly: GCA_013399055.1. Taxonomy (NCBI): domain Eukaryota; kingdom Metazoa; phylum Chordata; class Aves; order Piciformes; family Ramphastidae; genus Ramphastos; species Ramphastos sulfuratus. The sequence goes on from WBNM01037376.1 coordinate 76,043, forward strand.
TGCTATGCAATAAACAGAAGTAGCAGGGCTAAAGCAGTTTGCTTGCTACTAACATTAGAACTCTGCCTGCAATGTAGCAGTCAAGATACTTAGACTGAGGAATCAACATTTGATATGGCTTAAATGCAGCTTGTGAGAACAGGATGGAGACTTGCAACTCAATGGAGAGCCAAAGGGCTGTAATACAGTCCCTCTGCAGGGAAGTTTCAGCATGTGCTTTCTCTTTGAATATTTTGTATATGGTACCTGGATCCTCCACTGAGACCTATTTGGAAGAAAGTATAGGAGGCACTGCATAGCTATTTTTTTTTTTGCTTCATGCACACATTTGCCAATTGGAATGGGTGATGGAAGCTCAAAGGATGTGAAAGCTTTGCATAAGCTTCCTTTGCTAAGGAAGATTTTCTCCTTTATTGTTTAATGATTTCTAAATGACTCAATGACATTAAGGTCACGTTTTAACTCAAATGATAACAAAGACACAATTACCTCATACATCACACAATGAGATCTGGACCTAAAGTAAAACAAACAAATGTGTTCACTGTTTTTCTGCATACCTTGAACAAGTAATTTCACTGCTTTTTCTTCTTTGCCAAATTGATTATAAGCTTCACATTCATAAAGTCCCAGATCTTGAATGTTGATGTTCTGTATAGTTAATGTTGCTTCTTTAAAAATTTTCTCAGACTCCCCACTGGACGCCTTTTTCTTCCAAGAGATCAAAGGAGCTGGATTGCCAGAACTAGTACATTCCATTGTCACAGTTTCTCCTTCTCTAACAGCAGTAGCAGGGATAACAGAGATCATTGTATTCCTTGGTCCATCTGAAAGGAAGAATTCTGTAGTGAATCATTATTGGATGGTTTAGATATGGATCTAACATGTCCTACTGGATGCCGGGTTATCAGCCTCCCAAAGTTAATTTATTTTTCTTTCTCAGAATAAGTAAAGCTCTCAGTATTAGAGCTTCCACACAAACTGTCTGTAGCCTAAAGGTACCAATCAAGTGCTTCTAACCAAGCATGATAACAAGGCAAATCAGCTTCTCTACTCACTCAGAACCTGAGTAAAGATTGTCATTACATTAAAGATTTATGTCTGTTTTGCTCATCAACACTGCTCCTAGGGCAAAGAGCATAGGACTATGCTACTTTTTTTATATTCAGAGTTTTGTTTAGTTTGATGGTTACAGTTATCACTGAAGTGAGTGGAGAATTAACTAATTTGTATAAAAGACTGGGAAAACAGTACACATACTTACATTCCACGTTAAGTGTTATTTCACTTTTACTTTCCCCAAACTTATTTTTTGCTACACATTCATAGTCTCCTCCATTTAGGAACGTCACAGATGGAAGGAGAATTCCTCCCTCACTGTAAGGCCTCATGTCTACAATGTCAGATTTTTTCCTTAAAATAATCTTGGGAGGAGGGTTGCCCTCAGCAGAACATTGTATGGAAACATTTTCTCCTTCTTGAACTGTTGTAGAAGGCTCTACAGAGAGTTCTGCAATGTTTGGAGTACCTGCACGACAAAAGAAAAGGCTATTTAAGGACATACTATAACAGGCTGTAAAAGGTTAAACTAATGCAAAAGTGCTAAAAATGAAGAAGGTTTTAAGAAACCAGGAATTGCTTGATCAAGAATCTGTTCATTTTGGTTTTGGTCTCAGACTCCACCTGAGACTGTTTGCTTTATTGAAACAGTAGTAATAATAATAATAATGTCTCCAGTAGTTTTACTATTAAATTACTACTACATTTACTACTAATGACCAAAACTGCTAATTCAGAGAAGGAAACTGTGCTGTCCCTCTAAAATTGCTGTGTGCATTAGCATTTTAAGCAAACAGTTATGCCCCCCCACTTCACCACATTCACTAAAAATCACTTAAGAGTGATTCTTTTATCACTCTAAATGTTGCACTGCAGGAAATGTGTAAAGGTACGCATGTACAACAGCAGTACAGAGGGAGTTAGCTAAAAATTAAGCAGAGAAATTAAAAGCATAGCCCATAAAGAGAGCAGCAGTAGACTGAAAGCTAAATCCTGAATATATAACAAAGGCTGCCCCTTAATTTCCTAATTTTCAGTTTCAGCATCCTCCAACCCAAAGGCAGCTGCCGGTTGGGCACTGAATAATGCAAGCTGAATTCAAGCAGACTTATACCTTGTATAGCAATGTCCACAGTTGCTTTCTCTGTCTTATTAGTTACCAGATTATTAACTTCACAGATGTACAGTCCTGAATCGGTGAAATTGACTTGGGGAATAAAAAAGGTATTGTTTTCTATCAGGTGCTGAGTACTTCCATCAGTCAGATGTTTTCTCCAAACTGTTTGTGCTGGAGGATTACTTTCAGTCACACATGTGAGTTTTAGAGGGTCTCCTTTCATTGGTGAGATGCCTGGAGATGCAGTAATGACAGTATTTTGTGGACCAACTGGAAATGACCAAAAGAGTGACAAGGTATGAATGAGGAATGGTAGTTATTGAGGAATGCCATGCTCATCTTCAACACTAGCTTCTCTAGAGGTAGATTTCACACAATACCAAGAGAAAAATTAATGTGTTTCAGTGACACAGTGGGACAATTTTTCCAGCCTTGAGAAGACATCATGTGGCTTTGAAAGCTGAACCAGACAAAGTGTGCCCAAATTTGGGTTTTTTTACTCTTACTTTTGTCTCCCCATTGCTTAGGACTATAAACTTAGAATTGCTAGGCAGTTTAAAAAACACTCATTTATCTTCATGCTGCCATTTTAACTCTGGCCTTACTCTCTGACTGAGCACCAGGTAGGAGAGTGAGAGAGTATCTACTAAAGCATTACCTAACTTCTGTCAGCAACAGCAGTGGATATTTAATGACTCAACAGCTGTTATTGAGTACAACAGAATTCAACTGACTACAGCAGATTATCTTAAAAAATAACAGAGATAAGAAGTGCACATTATAAATGATTTAGAGTATACTAAATCATTTAGTATATTCTAAATTATATATATTATTTATATTATTTATAATTTAAACCCGTACCATGGAACTTAATATTAAACAGTACTTGGTGTGAAAGCCCCAGAATAAACCTACTTACAGTCTGCATTCAGTTTCTGAGAAGTTACTCTTTCTTTGGGTTCAAAGTCCATTCCAGCAATTGGCAACTTGGCCACACAGGTAATCTCTTTCCCGATATCTTCAGCTTTGAGATTAAAAGAGTGTGACACTGTTTTGGTCTCTATATTTGTGCTGATCTCTTCATAAAATGTTTTCTCAAGAAGAATGTGTTCTTCTTTCTTTAGAAGTACTTCCAAGTGATCAGAAGGATACACATTAGGAATTTTACAGATGACAGTGGCTAGTTTCTCAGCAACTAAGGATGGCCTGATCTCAATGACAGGATCACTGGGGAAAGCTAAAAGAATAAAATAAATTTCTTTAGTCTAGCAGAGATGAGCTCTAGGGTCAACATAAGACCAAGATACAGACATCAAAAATCTTGAATTTAGAGACATTTAGAACATGACCTTAGAGCAACTTTACCATTAAACATGTCTTGATATAAAGACATAGAAGTCTTTTATAAGTACTTCATATGCTAACAAGCATTGTATTTGTACAGTTGTTCAAATATAATCACAAATGATCTAATAGATCCAGCAGGGTACTTAGACGACACAGCTGCCTAAACATAGGCATCCAGAGCAATCCATATATTGGTGGTATCCCATTTTCTGTGCTGGTAAGTTTAAATATCATTACCTTGCAAATTGCAAAAGCTTTGATTAGGTGCTCTGCACTTGCAGGTTTCTCAAATACGTCCATCTCAACCATATTGAGGGTTTTAAAGAGATTTTTACTTACAGTAAATTTCTACTTTGATACTCTTCTCTTTTTTGTCTTTCTCGCCACAGAAGACAGTGCACAGATAATCATGAGAATTCACAACACTAACTGGATTCATAGTCAAGGTAGAATATGTCTTATGGTTGGTCACTGTTCCTCCAAGGGGGTTGTCCATCTGAGTCCTCCAGGAAAAACTTGGTGATGCACAGCCAGTAGTACTGCATGTGAGTGTGAGTGTTTCTCCAATCTGTGCAACAATTCTGTTAGCAGGCATAATCTCCATTTCAAAAGCTTTAACTACAAGAGGGAGAACATACATAAGATCAGCAGCATTCTCAATATGTGCTTTCTCATGTCTTCTCATGTTCTACTGTGACATGAGGTCATTACTTTGCAAGTTGACTGTACAGTGTGTGGAGGTTAAACTAATAAAGCTCACATAGTGATTTATGTCCCCAAAATAAACATTGCTATTTTTGTCTAAGATAATACAGACACAGATGAGTAAGAGACAGCTCTCATAAACCTCACGGCATAAACCTAATGCTGTCAGAGAAAATAAAGGTATTGGCACAACAGAGTTTTTTTTTTTTGGCCAAGTGGATCTGGTACTGAAAATTTTGTGACATTTGAGCAAAAGGGTGGTAAGGAAGATAGCAAGGATAATTGTGGAATCACTTTCAACAGGACACGTAGTACCAACTTGAATGATACTGTCAGTAATGAGTAACAATCGAATATATAGTGAAATACTGCAGTTGTCTCCTATACTGTCTTTTAGCAAACAAGATTAAAAACGATTGTGTCATTGTAGAGTACAGAAAAGTTCAAAGTAAATGTCAGGGGAAAAAAGCTTTCTGACATTTTGACAGAACTACATAATAGACAGCTGCATTCATTGAATTGTAAAGGAAACAGGAACAAAAAGAAATAAAGATCAAACAGTAAATTGTAGGTCAGTTTGGACATAACAAGACTACAATCAAATAAAGCAAACAAGACCCCTCAACTTACCAGTCATTAATACACACAAAATTATTAGCACAGCTTGGCTGGTTCTTCCCATCTCTTTTAACATTTGTAAATTCAAGTAAATTCAAAAGCCTTGTTTTCGGGTTTCTATGAAGAAGCACACGGGGATCCTGCTGCTCTGCAAAACTATCAGAATAGCTCCGGTTGCTCTTTATAAGGGCCCTTCACGGAAAATCCCGGGACGGGGAATTCCAACGCAGGGAGGAAGCGATCCCTGCCAGCCGGTGCCGCCGGGCTCGGCGCTCTCTGCTGCCCCTTGCAGCGCGGAGCGGGGAATCCAGGGAAACTGAACTGAACTACGGTAACAGGGGGCCGATCAGGCTTGGAGACACCAAGTCAAGGTCTGATCCTGCAAGCAACTGATAAAATGAAAGAATGTGGGTAACTCCAAAGAATTGAATGGCACAGACAGAAAAGTTATTTGAGTTTGCTTTCAGTGTAAATATTTTTGCAGGGCTGAGTCCTGAAATAATATTCTTTGAAAGTAACTATATCTAACTGAGCATTCCTTTGAAAACTGTGCCACCAGTTTAAGAGATGATGTTACTCATGCTCCTAGGTATTTTTGATCCCTAAAAATGAAGAAGTAAGTCAGATAAGACTTGATCAGCTTGTATTAGGCTCATCCTGTTTGGACTAACTGAATGAACTAATTTCCCCAATTCTGCTTTAAAAATCTCTCTAAAATGTCTCTCTTTCAAAACACTTTTAGGACCTGTTTATGCATCATTTAAGTATAGCAGCTGATAATACAACTCTGGGACTTTGGTTACTAGCACGTATAAGAACACTGTTTGGAATATTACTGGCTAAAATAGTGACAATATCTCAAAAAAGTAAAATTACATTTCTGGTGTTTCATTTTCAATTGGGAAATGTTATGCATGCAAACAATAGCTAAGGGTTTCCAAATCTCAGTCATTTATTTATTCAACCACTTGAGTAGTTCACGTTAGTCAATTACGAACCACCAATTAAAAACAGCATGAAATGCAAAACAAAACATGTATGTCTTTAAAATATGTCTGGCAAATCATTTGGTCATTTGATGTCTATGAAACATTGTCACCATATAGTATATTTTAAAATCAGTGCAGATTCAAATATATAATGCATGAGTAATAATTTGGAAACACAAAGGCTGAAGTGACAGTGCTGTAAATGCTACAGAAATAGAATAGCTGAAAAGCTGGCACAACATCAACATAACACTTTTTGAGTCTAGCAGATCTTATAGTTAACGACCTAAAACTAGATCCAAAATACCATGTTCAGGTGAGAGCAGTACCGGAGGCTATAAGGGTCTACAAGCAACGTGTCTTCTTCAAGAAACAACTATTGTCTGCATTTTCCTTGACTGCAGCTGACAATACACTTGCATTCTCCTCAAAGGATAGCTGGACAGTGCAGGCTGCTGCAGAAACATGCTAGGTAAAACATGAAGTATCAACCACTTATCATCATATTCTTATTGTACAATTTGTCATATAATGTGATCATTGCACCCTTATCATAAACTCATCAACACAAAAGGAATGTCATGACCGTGTGAAGGTAAAATGGTGAACTCAGCTAGAAGTATGTCTTCAAAATAATAATCATAAAAATAATATTCAGGAATATGAAAAACCAGAACAATCCAAGAATTATGCAGAAGACAAAATCAAATAGGGAAAACCGAAGCACGTAGCTATGCCTAAGCAAAAGTCACTAAAGCTGAAATTCACTGAATTTCATAATGTGCTATTTTTATTATAGAATCATAGGGTCGGAAGGGACCTCAAGGATCATCTAGTTCCAACCCCCTGCCATAGGCAGGGACACCTCCCACTAGTACAGGTCACTCAAGGCCTCATCCAACCTGGCCTTGAACACCTCCAGGGAGGGAGCAGCCACCACCTCCCTGGGCAACCTGTGTCAGTGTCTCACCACCCTCACTGTAAAGAACTTCCTCCCAACATCCAGTCTAAATCTCCCCTCTGCCAGTTTAAACCCATTGCCTNACTCTGGGTAGCACCCCTGTCCTCTAGGAAGCTGACCGTGCCACATAGCTTGCTGTCATCTGCAAACTTGCTGAGAGTGCACTTGATTCCTCTGTCTATATCCATTATCGCCATCATAATTGTTTTTATTAGAGAAAGAGAAAAAAAAATCTTAAGTGTTATGATATGCAATGAAATATTCCTTAAGTATCAGAAATCAAAAATCTACCCATGGTAGGTAATGACATCTACAGAATGTGATTTCAGTGCAAACCTGAATGTAAAAGTTTTGCTGAAGAAAATTGTACTCTCATAGTTAAGTTGTAAATAAACACTTTTTAATAATAGGCAGAGAAAAGCAAGAAATGAAACTGCTGCTTTGACTACTTAAGTAATGAGCTAAGCTGAAGGAGAAAAGCCAAAATTTCCCTTTTTCTGGGAAAGCAGTTTCTAGACACAAGAAGATATAAATACAGGAGGTCATATCCGCATGCTGGAGAAATTGTAATCAAGTCCTTCATCAGATAACATGAAATAGGAAGCAACTGTGATCCAGCTGTCTCTAAATTAAACTGGATAGCTGCCATTAACTCTACTGGAGTTGGATCTTTACCAGAGGGACTACTATGCTGAGTTATCAGATTTAATTCAAGCAGTATAGGTAAGAACAGGGTTAACCAACAAAGGAAGTACTGTCAAGAAATTAAAAAAACTCTTAAAGCTTGCTCATTATCCAACTTCAGATTTAAGCCTTCTATGTCTTTTAAAAACTAGATGTACTTTATTGTTGCTCCTATTACTCTCACCATCAGTCTGCAAAGAGGAAAATTAATATCAAGTTTCCTTATTTTCAGAATTGGCTATTCTGTCTGAAAACAGAGGTCAGCTGACAAATCCCAGCAGTTGACCTCAAGAGTTTGGATAATCCAGCTTTTTATTCAAATGCCACAGAGAAGGATGCTAGGGGTGCAAATAGAGCCTGCACTGGATTCACAGTGAGATCAAGCATTACAGAGTCGGCTGGAAGAAATCCTGACACAAGCAGAGAGCAAATGAACACTGTAACGCAATGCATATTACAAAAATATTGCTCAAGGCAAAAGGGATTAAAAGAATTAAGCACTGGGATGTAAGTATTTGTTTTCCAAAACATCTCATAATCAAAAGAGACTTTTCTTCAGCTTTGATGGATAAAGGAAGATAAAACAATTGTGTCCCAGAACAAAGCTTGGAAATACCAAACACATAATTTTTGGTCAGTCATCCTTCAGGAAATGAAAACTTACTTTCAGTTACTTTTTTTAAATGTTAGAAAAGAAAACATTCAGAACTGTGCTAAACCTTTAGTTTAAGTCATAGTTCTACAACTCTGCTAAATCCCTATATAATGAACCTAGATAATAGATAGCAAGTTCTCGATATCTTAATGAATTTGAACAAAATGCACATTATCCAACATGCTAGTTACCCAACATTTCTAACTCTCTCCCTGCATTTTTAATGTACTGCACTGCATCACGGAGACTAGTAGGGGAGAGCTGAAAGGCTAAACCTCACGCAGAATTTGGCCTCTTAAAACATCCACCACTGGGATTGTGATATATGGCCAAGGACCTACAGAGAAGAGGGCTAATCTTGCTCTTTCGGCAGGGGAGAATGTTAAAAAGAAAAGTAGAAGGAAACTAGTCTGATTCAGCGTTCTGTTTTCTGTGTCAGCAATAAAATGTCTCATGGCTCTTCATTCCCATTATCTGCATCTAGAGCCACCATTCGGGATTTCTGCTAAGAATGCTCAGAATATTCTGGAATAATAACTTCTATACAGGGCCCCAACAGAGAAACATATGCAGCATGTTTAATACTAAGCATCATTGTGTCCTGTCACCTTGACAGGACAGAATCATTCTGTGGAAGTCACAGCATTCAGGTGAGAAGATTCAACTAAGTTTGACTTAAAGCTTCTTCAGCCTCAGATCATAGAGGTGCTGCAACAAATTCGTACTTTAGGTCTCCCCATTCAAATTGCATCTTTCACCCATCTCATGAAAGATCTCCTTGGGAGGCACACTGGACATCTGAGTTTAAGGAAGCCTTTTTACAGAGATTCCAATGCTTTATGAAAGTAGGTGGAACGAAGAGCTTTTTCACAATACACAAAGAGTGTCCGATACCTCCACAGTATGATCATGCCTAAAGAGTAAAGTAGGAAGAATATGCTGTAACTAAAATGAGAACTGTTCTTGGAGGGAAAACATATTGGCATCAACAAAGAGGGCTTCCGTTGGGCCCCATCACCCAATGTGAACTTGGAGGATATGGATGAACATTGCTGATTATATGATTTATACAACAGGCCGTGACCTGCCAGCCTCAAAAGTTTCAGGTCTCGGCAACCTCAATAGCCTGCTACATGGGTTATATACTGTCTTTTCTTCCTCAGTGCCTATTGGCTTTTTGGTTCCCAGAGATTACCTGACCCTTTGCTTTCTCTAACTCCCTCAACCTTCTTTCTGATCACTTGACAACAATATAATCTCTGTAGAGACCCCAAGAAGGGGAGGAGAGCATCACTGACTACCTATAATTTTCATCTCTGGATGGGAAGGGTGAGCTCTACATGCAGATCTATTTAAAGGGTTGCGTCTCTTTCAGGAATTGCAACTTTGTTCCCAGCTACAAAAAGAACACCAACGCCTTACCTTGTAACCCACATCACACCTTACAATTGTACACCACATCTCACTTGTCATCTGTTGAAAAAAGGAAAAAAAGAAACAGCTTAAGAAAGTTTTATCATCTGCTTCTTTCCCTTTTCTGGAATTTTTGAAATACTATATATAAAAATAAATGCATCTACTTCCTCCGTTATCTTTCTCAGGTGCCAACTCCCCAGCTATGACACTTCCCGTTTGGTTAGTCGGAAGGCATTAATAATCCACAAAATGTGCTGGATAAAATAATACAGACATGCAATAACTTGAATAGACTACAAAACAGTTAATTTTTTATTTTCTTCTATTCAGAGGCATTGCCTGTTTCACTTAATAGTAGGAACAATAAGTTAATCTAAAAAAAGAAATAGAAGTCCCTAGAGAAAGAAGTCCCTACTTCTAATCTTAGTCTTTTGTTGCTGGCAAAAACAAGGTGTGGAAATTCCAAACCTTACTTGGGGGAGAAAGAAATTATGAGTTTAATGGTGACATATGTAAAAGTGAAATAATTTAATAGCCTTTGAATTCACATACTTCAGGTGCCAAGTATTGTACTGTACTCAGACTATGCTAGTTGGGGTAGCTGACCTTCCATTGTCTTCATTTATGTAAGTGAGGTGGAAAAAAAAATATTTTTTTTGCAGTGTTCTCTAGTGTATATCAAATTAGTGTATATCTAGTGTATATCTAGTGTATATTCAAATATGAGCCTAGGAATATTAAAAAAATATCTTTGGGAATTTTGAAGTGAGAGCCCAGATTTACTTTTATTTTGAGCCAAAAATACTGAAACATGCAAGTCATTTGTTCTCCTTGGAATTAGAGCTTTCAGACAAAACTCATTCAAAATTATCAGAGTAAAATAACAAAATGGAATTTTGATCAAAGTCCAGATGCTGGCCAGGACCTAGGATAAGGCAAGATAAAGTCAGCTGAAAACATTTAACAAAGAATATGACCAAGTTACTTAATTCCTCCAACACTGCACATTTAATTCCAATACCACTAAATATTTGTTGTGTATCTGTAATGGGTTAAGTTGAACATTTGCTGCTGTTATTCAAAACCATCCTGCCTCATGCCAGCTTCAAAATAAATGCTTGCTGAAGCAAAGTATCATGGGGCTTGAAGCTCAGATTGTGACGAGAGGCTTCCTGTTCCTGTTGCTGTTTTTGGGTTCCAGGTCTTTCAGTGTTGGCTCTCTTCTGCTGGGATGGCAGTGGGACAGGGAGGGATGGGAGAGTAGCTCTGTAGCTTGGGTTTTTAGCTTGTTTGCTTCTGATTGCTGCTGCTTTCTGCTGTGTTTTTTCTGCAGATAGGCTAAGGTAATTGTTGTTGTTATTATTACTATTATTATTTCATTTATTCAGTAAACTCTTATCTCAACTCTTTATCTCAACCAAGAGTTTTTTTGTATGTTACCCTTCCCTTACTTCTGTGTTGTAGTGAAAAGGTTGTATTAAGCTAGCACAGTACCTCATTAAGGGCAGCATTTCACATGATCAGATTAAGTTAACCAATAGTGGAGAACTTTTTGACCAAGCTTTCAGCAGCAGCTGCTCTCCAAGACACTTGTAGATTCTTGAGTATGGGAAAATGAAGGTCAGTCACTTCCCTATTTCCCACCTCCTTCTTGCTCTTCAGTTATGAGGTAAATGTATGTCCCTATGTACCCAGAAATTCACGGGGAAATGGTAAGTCAAGGTCTGAAACAGACCATTCCTGCTGAAACAAACACAAAAATCAGATTCTCCTAGACAGGCTTTTGATAACGGCACCACTTCTAATTGATTATCCTTCATCTTGTCTATCATACACCACATTCCTTACTCTCTTATGAGGGTTCATATTCTGAAGAGCTGTGCCCAGCTCTATAGGTGTTACTTTTGCTGCGCTGCATTATGTAAATACTATCTTTGTAGCCCCACAGTCGACTGGCTCACTAGCAGGTAGAAATATATACAAATACCAGAAAGGAATTAAATGACTTAACATTTCATCATTTCTGAACCTTCCATGTGGGTAAGGATTAAAGGGATTGAGAGTTCTAAGGAAGATGACCCTCCAAAAACAAACAAGGACAAATGAACTGCGTTCCTCTGTGACCTGAGCTAGATTATGGTCCTGCTCTGCAAGGGGGTTGGACTCAATGATCTCTTTGAGTCCCTTCCAATCCCTGACATCCTGTGAACTGATTTTCACTTCTGCCAAGCCACAATGACATGTATCCAAGAGAAAGCATTTCACAGTAGCAAAATGCATGTATTTGTGTGTGTCCATAGACACTTAAAGCCAGCTGCAGGTTTGTTAAAGGGTCTGGTACCTTTCCATCATCTTTTGAATGTGTTCTGCCATAAATGAACATGCTGTTTTGATACTTAGACAAGTTCTCCGTTTCATTTTTTCCCCACAGAATTAAGTAACATCTTAACTACTTGCTTTGTTAACACTTCCCTGGAAGGAATATGCTAATGTAGGATAAAGACAATGGACAGCCAAGCTTTTCTAGACAAGCAAAGGTAAGAAAGATGTGAGTTGCTGGATTTGTTTCTCTTTTAAATGCACTTACTTGGCGAGGCATCAAAGCCTCAGTCCTTCTTGTCTGATACAGCCAACTGAGCAAGAATGACTTTCATAGTTGTGGCACCCTCTATCACAGACCGCATTACTCTCTGGTGATAAGAGGGGCAACTTAAGAAATGTGAGGCATGTTTGAAATTGCTGTCAGGCAGGATAAAGGTCTGTGCTGAATTAGCTTAAGAAATGTCCAACTTTCATCATTCCCATGCTTTTTAGCCAAAGATCCCTCCTGAAATTTCCCAGAATTATATGTGAATACCAATTCATAAGGAACAGATAGTTTAACAACCCTTTTGGTAGGATGCATTTTGCCTCACTTAATTTCTGACTATAATTAGCTCCACACTATGAAGAAGAGATATTAGTACCTCTCTCCCAATAGTTCAGTTCTAGGCAAAAGCTCTACCTATAGGATTTTCTGGTCAAAACTCTTTCCCTTATGAGAGATATGACTACTGACTGAGTCAGACGACCATGCAACTACTGCTAGGGCTTTCATTTGGAATCTGAGACATCCTAAAGGAAAACAAAGCATTTCTGTGCAGCCCACAGGTTCTAAAAGATAAGCAAGACACATAAATGTGGCACATGTGGTGCTGAATTCCCTCCTAGATCAAGGACCAAATCCAGTAAAATCCTGGTAGGCAGGTTGAGTTTGAGATTAGTTTTACCTTTGCAATGTCTTTCTCTATTCTGGATATCAAGCAGCATGGTGAGTTGGTATCTCCAAGACCATCAAGATCCAGGCACAGAAATTTCCATGGGCAGGTTCAAGGGTGAATTCACTATGATTTTGAGCAAATTATCTAACAGGCAGTTTCCTAGATTATCTGAATGAATACAATACAATTATATCACACTGAAAAGAAATATTCTCTTGTAATTCTGTATTACTAAAGTGTTTGATATAAACCAGACATTAGATGATTTGTTATTACATTTCATTAGACTGATTCATCTGCTATAGTTCCAAGATCCAGCTGCTGACTTTGCTTTTCTTGCATTTTCAGGTGTCTTGTGCCCTGACTGTATTGAATTTTGTGACATGAAGAGATGTTCATTCTGTCTTTGAGATCAGCATATGGATCTTGCTGTAGTTTATGGCTTCAGAAAATGTGTTTGTACATAGCAAATATATTCTCTTAACAACTCAGGATCTCAGACAACTTGAGAAAAACTGTTTCCCTTCATCCTGCATATTGTATTTATTAATCGGAATGTTACTTTTTATTGATTTTGCATGTGGTTTATTAATTGGAAAATTAATAAATTAAATTTATTTTAAAATCTTATTAGAGGGTTTTCATATTTAATATAAAGGAGGACAAATTTTCAGGTAGACTTTGTAGTGCAGTACGACTACAAGAATGAACAGAAATTTATTGTAAGGTTCAAAAGCAAACAGTGTTTAAAAATCCATAATTACCTAGGGGGAAAGCAATTACTAAACTAAGCTGCACTATTTCCTGGTGTCTATTAGATCATCCTATTACTTTTTTTCATACAAGTAACAACACTGCTTCCTCAGGTTTCAAAGCATTTGGACAATACAGCTGAAAAAGACCATTTCTTTTAGACTAAATCTGCAGATGATTATTAAGAAATGATTAGTTCAAATTTTTGCATAACAGTCTTTTGTGAAATTAGTTTCATTTCTGTAAATTTTCTGTAAAGTTACACTGATCTTTTATTTTCTTGCTCTTCTTCATAAATGTCAACCTTTTAATGAATACATTTCGTATGATGATATTTGCTTATTTTAAAACTCAATTTGCCCTTCCAATCCTTTTTCAGACAATCAAAACTCAGAGAGCCAAGTCCAGTGCTTTGGTTGGTGAACCAAATTATCCATTGGACTCGATGGACAATAGTGATTTTCTGGCACACAGATATAAAAGAAACCATTGTGAATAACTGGAAATCCCAGAAGGATCTAATTAGAAGAAATGGGACATTAAAACAAGCATGAAGAAATCTGTAATTTCTTGGTCATCTCATAATAACCAAGCTACATCAGCTGTAACAATTTCATCGCTACTCTTTAAGGTCATTGAAGGTGAAATGCTATGGAAACCCAACCTGATATGTCATAGAGAACTTCCAGCTTTATCTTGGCTGTAATTGATTGCTGTGTCTCAAAAGAGAAACGTCTACATTACTCAGAAAGCTCTTTCAAGTACATGGAATGTCAAGAGCCTGGAGCAACATATAGCCTGCATCGCCACATCTGAGTTTACAACACAGAGCAGTGTTCCATAACAATGAACACAGCTTTGTGCTTCCCAGATGAATATGCAGTAAGTGACCAGGAGCCCAAGGGAGCTTTAAAATCTTGCCGTTAAAGAGGAATGAAATCTGCCATTCCTGCCAATGTAATAGCGCTTTACACACAGGTTAATTTTACAGGCTCTTCTCTGAGAAATTTAATAGTCAGCCGAGAAATGTACTACTCAAGCTATGCAGGAATGCCAGGCACAGCCACAAACTGTATAAAACTTTCAGGATCCACATAGCGAGATGTCGTTTGAAGGAGCAGTAAAATTCTTATGAACATTGTAATTTCTTCTTACTCTCAAATGTAAAATCCCTCCTGACAAACCCTAGCAGCTTCTCAGGAATCACAGTCGCTCCACAGAATACAATAAAGAATGCAAACAGAAGTAAAAAAAAAAAACCCTCAACAAACAAACAAAACAAATAAACAACGGGGCGGGGGGAAAGGAAAACGGGAAATGGACACTAAGGAAAAAGGTCTTCTGGAAACATTATTAAATAGTCTTAAGTCTTTGATATCTCACACATTTTAGGAAAAAAGTTTTGTCTTCTCAAATAGTTCAAACAAAGACAACTGGTGCTCTCAAGTACAGTTCAAATAAAATACAATATTATAGAGAATATTCTCTCGTTCTTATTTTCATGTATTATAAAACATATGACATGTTTTGAGTTGGAGGTTACGCTTTTTAGTTTCTTACACCAAAATCAGTATTTTTTCATCCATAAATTGTGCTGCTGCTGTTTCACATCTAGAAGTATTTGCTTTTGATCTTCTACATCATATTTTAAAAGAAATGCAACTCTGCACCAAAACTTTTGACGTAAGTCTGCTTTTGTAAGAGAGAGTATTTCCAGCTAATTGAATGTTCCTCTGAATCCTTGTTAAGAATCATGGAAAGTAGGCCAGAAGACAGCTAGGACCCTAGATCTCACTCTTCCCCTATTTGCAGTGTTCCTGAACTCAAATCCTGTGTAAATGTGCTCCTTGGGGTACTTTTTATACGGAGACGGAGATGGCATTTTTCAGACTTTCCCACGTCACAAAGGTTTTGTATTATCAAACTTAGATTTTTATCAGAACATATAAATGCCTGCAGTGGATCAGCCTGAATTCTATTGAGTCAAAATCCCAACTCTGACACTGGCCAAAACTACATGAAAAGATAAAAGCTTCAGAGCAGGGGCAGTGCAAGGAATACAGTTGCTTACATAAGGACTCAAAGAAAGATGGTCTCCATGCATTTACTTTTGAGTACATAATTCAATACAAGAAAAATCCTATAAGCAAATGGAAAGAGATCTCAGTTTAGAAGTATATCTTTGCCATACCACAAAGCTTTGCAAACTTGATCACAAAGAATAAACAACTTTATCTAAAGAGTAAAAGTTGGCATTGAAAAACAATTTGAAAATCCGTATCAAAACTGACTTCAAAATACAAAGAAATGTCGAAGGAAACATCTGATACAGTAAATCTCTAACGCATATAGTCAAAATCGGTTTATTTTCTGATGTGTTCCTTTCCACTCCCCTCATAGGAGAAATCTAGAATTTAACATTGTAGTAGCATCTTTTATCACTCTTGAAACATTTCTCGATTTTATCAGGAAAACCTCTACCTTGCCCAAAAATACCATGGATGAAAACTTTCTACAGCTTCAGTCTTTTCCAAACTCTCAATGTCACACAGGAGATAAAGAAAGAAACAGGATATCCGAGTAAAATATACCAAAATAGGAAGAAGTTTGTTTATGAAATAGCAACCAGAGTCCTGACATACACAATATTCTCAATGTTTTTTCCTTTGCCATAAGTTTTCTGACCCTTTTGTTTTGTTTTCCTGGTTGATTTATTCACCATTTTCTCCCTATCACTATGGCAAAAGCAACTATCCTTTAGAATGAAGACCATCTGCCCTCCTCCACACTTCCTCCAGGACAGAGAAGAAAGAACATTGATTTATTGTCCTGACAAAGTTTGCCACCTGGACAGAGAGCTGCATCATTCTCAGGCCAGAAGTGCAAGGCTACAGTGCATTCTGGCAAAATCTGCATGAAGAACAAATCATTTGCTTCATCAGCAGCATTCACTGTCTAACTTATAGAAGTGGTCAACAGTGGGTGCCTCAGTAGAAGATGAAGACTGCACAGAGCAGGCCAAGTTCATCCTGCAGTGCTCTAAATTCTTTCCTTATTTCCAAAGAATATTATGCCCCTTTACTTGAGGCATGACTTCCTTCTTTAGCCTGACTCACTTTAATGCACATATTCCTGCAACAGTGAAAATGTAAATATTTAATGCTGATATTATTCCTTCAACAGTGAAAAAAACACAAGTTTTCTGACTTTTTTTTTTTTAAAGTCAAAATCCAGGCAGAAAGAATGATACATACAAAGACTGGCAAATACTGACGCATACAAAAGTGTATAAAATACCAGCATTTTATCTTTGAAAACAAGAAACTTCCCGAAACTTTCCCAGCTAAGAAGTATCACATAATCAGGCAGTATCATTATCTGAAATCAAAACCTGCTTAATTCAAGGAAATGCAAAACATTTGACTGGAAATGAGAGGAGTTCCCTTTTATCAAAGTGAAGCTGTTCTCCAGATAAGAAAAGTAATCTTCCTCATTTCACCTATGCTGTTATAACATTGTAATTGCCTGCATTTAGGCTGTGAGCTTTATATTTTACCTTTACTCAAAATGAGTTATAGGAAGACAGATGAAAAATGTGGAAAGGAAAAAAGGAACTTAAGGTTTATGATGGTCTAGAAGTTAAAATCATTGTCATGCAGAACCCGATATTCTATTTTTATATTTTATACATTCTACCTAGCTATGGAACAAGCTTTTACTGCACATCAGTAACTATGCAAATTGACAAATATACATCTACAAATTTATCTTGTAGTTATCCTACATTTACCTTTTTATATGTGCAGTTTATGTCCCTTTGAATGGTATCTTTCCCCGTTACAGTTTAAAACTCCTTAGAACACAAAGTTTTACAGCCTATACTACAATTATAAAAATGTTCTGTGCTATGTGGGATATACACAGATATATCAACATAATAAGTCGTTAAAGTTTAAGTGATGTATACACTACATAACTACATGCAAAAGAGAAAACACACATACCTAACTGTATTATTAAAGGGACAGAAAACTATGCAACACAATCTGCCCGAGGCAGCGCTGGAATCACCGTCTCTGGAGGTGTTTAGGCAGCCTGTGGAGCTGGCACTTAGGGATACCGTTTAGTGTTGACACTTCAGTGCTGGGTCAAAGGTGGACTGGATGAGCTTTCAGGTCTCTTTCAGCTGGATGCTTTCTGTGATTACAAGCTCCACTGGAAACCTTCTAGACAAATGTTGAACCTTGTAGTAGATATGCGCTGAATTATGTTAGTCATCAGAAATGCTATATTCTCTACAGGGCACAAAAGGTGTATGGACATGAGCAAATTGCTAACTCAAACTCAGTTCTAGTTTTGTTTCAAAAGCTTCGGAAAAATCCCTGTCTTGTTTTGGTTTTGATGTTATCGTCACAGGTTTGCCAGCAGAACACAGAAGTCATCTCCTCAATGCTGGAGTACTGTGTGCAGTTCTGGAGCCCCCAGCACAGGAAGGACATTGAAGTGTTGGAGCAGGTCCAGAGGAGGGCCATGAAGATGATCAGAGGGCTGGAGCAGCTCTGCTATGAGGACAGGCTGAGGGAGTTGGGGTTCTGCAGCCTGGAGAAGAGAAGGCTTCGAGAAGTCCTTATAGTAGCCTTCCAGTATGTGAAGGGGGCCTACAGGAAGGCTGGGGAG